>VDFB02281492.1:1029336968-1029386545 GCA_007258455.2 Sequoia sempervirens
TTGGACGCTCAAGCCGCTTTGACTGAAGTTTGACCGCCATAACTTGCACAAATGGGAGTCCTTTTTGCCCCGCTCGTTGCGTTGGAATCCAGGACGTCGTTCTCTTTCATGAAGCTGAAATATGGAGTATTGGGAACACTTCAATTTTCACTGAAAAATTGTCCCCGATCAAGAACATTGTCCTTCTTTGAAATTATGGAACCGGTTCCCATCCCTCACAACAATTTGTCTTCCAACAATCTTGGAGATAAATTTGGTTGCAGTGTGGCAGTCAACACATACTCGAAGGTTCTTGACAACTCTAATAGTTGTTCCAGGTGGTGTGTTTAATAATCCAAATGCAATTGCCAACTTCTCACTATGGTGGCAGAGGAATAATTCTTTTTCCTCCTCCTCCACATCATTAAGTACATGTTTTGAATCTGGACAATACCCTGCCAGCTTCATCTCCCAAGATAATTTCTCCAACTCTCCATAGATCTCATGTGTCTGTGGATGTGATCTGTCTCCTACAGAAAAAATGTGAATCATTTTATTGTCTTCAATCCAACTACATCCGGGAACCTTTTTAACTCCTCTTTCTTTTATCAATCTCCTTACCATATGAACCTCACCCCACTTACCCACCTCTACATAGATGTTTGAAAGAAGAACATATGTTGCAGCATTTTTGGGATCCAGCTCAAAAAGAAGAGTTGTTGTAAATACTCCTAACCTTATTTTATTATATGATCTACAGGCACCAAGGAAACATGCCCACACAACTACCACAGGTATAATTGGCATTTTTATGATAAATTTTAGAGTTTCCTCAAGATAACCAGCACACCCAAGAAGGTCAACCATGCACACATAATGATCAATTGTAGGCATAATGTAATAAGAATCATTCATGCCAATGAAGTATTTACAGCCCTTATCCACTAGTCCTGCATGGCTGCATGCATATAACACACAAGCGAAGCTTACATGATTAGGGTATGTTCCAGAGTGCTTCATGAGTTCAAAGACTTCAAGAGAATCTTTGCACAAGCCATTTTGTGCATATCCCGCAACCATGGCATTCCACAAGATGACATCTTTTTGAGAAAATTTGTCAAACAGTTCATGTGCCTTGTGAATGCTACCACATTTTGCATACATGTCTATTAAGGCATTCATAATAACGACATCTGACCAAAATCCGCTTTCAATTACACTTTGATGGATGTCCATACCCTGCTCTAAAGCTCCAATTTTTGCACATGCTGGAAGGATACTGGCAAAGGTTGTTGATATTGGCTTTACACCTGCCAATTGCATTTGCTTAAAATTTTCCAAGGCCTTGTCAACCAACCTATTTTGTGCATATCCTGTGATCAGTGCAGTCCATGACACCACATCTCTTTGAGGCATTTTCTCAAACATCTCATGTGCCTTCTGTATACTTCCGCATTTAGCATACATGTCTATCAGGGCATTCATAACTACGACGTTTGACAACAATCCACTTTCAATTATGCTTTGATGGATGTGCATACCCAGTTTTAACACTCCCATTTTGGCACAGGCTGGGAGGATGCTAGCAAATGTTGTGCAGTTTGGTTTTAGACCTTCCAATTGCATTTGTGTGAATGCCTCCAAGGCCTTTTCAACAAATCCATTTTGTGCATATCCCGCAACCATGGCATTCCATGAGATGACATCTGGTTGAGGCATTTCTTTGAAAAGCCTGAAGGCATGGTCAAGAACACAATTTTGGGCATACCCTGCAATCATTACAGTCCAAGAGACGACATCTCTTTGCATCATTTTGTCAAACAATTCACGTGCCTTATGTAGGCTTCTACATTTTGCATAAATGTTTATCATGGAATTTGCAACTTGGACACTGGATAACAATCCACTTTTGATTATGCTTTGATGAATGACCATACCCTGTTGTAAATCCTCCCTTTTAGAACATGCTGAGAGGATGCTAACAAAGGTTGTGGAGTTCGGCCTTAAATCTGTCAATTGCATGTGCTTAAAAGCATCCAGAGCCTTCTCGAAGTACCAATTTTGTGCGTAACCTGCAACTATGGTAGTCCATGAGATGACATCAGACTAAGGCATTTATTTGAAAAGCCTTAAAGCCTCGTCAATAACACCATTTTGTGCATATCCTGAAATCATCGCATTCCATGAGACCACATTTTTCTCGAACATTTTATCAAACACCTCACGTGCGCTGTGTATGCTTCCACATTTTGCATACATGTCTACCAAGGCATTCGCAACTACTAAATCTGACAAAATCCCCCTTTCCATTATGATTCGATGGATATCCACTCCCTGATCCAAAGCTCTTATTTTCACATAGGCTGGGAGTATACTGGCAAAGGCGAACTGATCGGGTTGAACATCTGTTCTCTGCATTTGGTGAAACAGTGCCAATGCCTCGTGAGGAAACCCATGTCTTCGGTAAGCTGCAATGATGGCATTCCATGAGAATCCATCTCGTTCTTTCATGTCGTCAAAAACTTTACGAGCATCCACCAAACCCCCGCACTTGACATACATGTTGACAAGGTTATTCTAGAAAAATGTGCGTTTAGCAAATTCAAATCCCTTGCGAGTGATTAGAGAATGTATTCGTTTACCTGGTGAAAGTGCATTGATGGTAATGTGGATGAGCAATATTTGAAGATATTTAGAACAGTGTACAGGGGAGTTGTGTTTAGTAAGCAGAATGGGTGCTTGCAGCTCCTCTATCAACAAACCCTCTCTACCTACTGTTGAGAAATTGAGGTTGGCAATGAATGGTATTGGCACTGTATGATTATAATTGAAGCGCTGCAAATGAGCATAACAACAATGCAACAAAATTGCCGCCATTATTGTCTATAAATGGTTATAGAAATATGCATAGTTGTGCTCCCTAACTTCATGCTTCTAGCTTTCTATGTGGAAATTTCAAATCACTCCCAATTTCTTACAGCAGCTTACTTGGCAAGTCCCCTTCTTATAACTAAGGTTTCAGAGCCACATCATCAAATATGATGCCACATCAGCATGTTTTTTGTTAAGGTGTCCAAAAAGGCCCAAAAAATAGTGAGACCAATACTTGTGCATTCACAGCATGCTTTATTGATTGCTAAAATCACATGGTTGCTCTTTAGATCAAAGGAATACATTTTGTTTAATTTTGGATAGTCATCATCAACACTAAAAACTTTAAAGTCACAACTATTGGTCCAATATTGATAAAAATATTGGGCATTATATAAACAACTACTCTCATAACTTTTGAAACATGCTAAGGTTGTAGGAGTAAATGGTGACTCCTCAACACCCCCAAGATCAATTGCGATCAAAACCACTTCCACAAGATAGAGAATGGCAAGAAATTTTGCTTCACAATGCAAGATTGATTAATGGTTGAATTGATATTGCTTGATTAAGCTTAAATACCAATGTACATGAGATGCCTTGCTTATGTAAGCAAGGTTGAAATGTAGTAGTGAATATGATGTTGACAAATGTCATGATCTTATGACATGAGACAACCAACAACCTAATCACCTAGGAAATGATGCATCCTAGCTAGATAAGATAAGTTCTATATAAGCCAACTAAGACTTCTAGAAAGAATCTTTTATCCTAAGTAAACCTAACCATGTGAATATGTCCCCTAATTACCTAGTGAATGAATTATCTAGGTACAAGACATTTATTCACACCAACACCCCCCTTTAGGTGCAACTTAGGGAGAAGATTATTATGCAAACTGTGCAAAGACTATGACTATGGGTCCCGGCTACTAGGCCATGTTAGGTACCCATTTACAATGCAAATGATGCAATCTCTCATAAGCGAAGAAAAGGAGAAAACCCTGTGGGACAAAACTCCTCTCCAAAAGAGAGAAAAATAAAACAAAAGACATGATGTATGGAGGACTCAATGATACCCCCCAAGGACAACATGCATCATGTATATACAATCAAATACCCCCCCCATAAGAGGGTAGAAGAGAGATAAGATATCCCCGCCAGCCGCTGTCATCTCCTCGTCAGTGTACCTTGTAGCTTTATCCATCAGCTACTTGACATTTTTTGGCGAGTTCATCAATAGGTCATCGTACTGGCAGTCCTATCAATTTTGCCGACCAAGGTACCTGGCGTCTGAGGCTTTATTCGGCATCCCATCCTCAGTTGTTTGGATGTACTAGCCTGCCAGATACGGGGTTTTTTCAGCTTGCATCACCTATTTGGTAACCCGAGCATCAAATCTCTATATCTGGCTATCACATTGGGTATGCATTTCTTTTCAACCACATTTAAATCTACAGTGTCCTGTACATTCCGCTGGTGTATTCCTCCATCCGTGGGTACTTCACATTTATCACAGCAGACAACTCTATCTACGTTGGGTGGTACATGGTACGCTGGTACTATTATTTCACAGGTTTCTATTTCAAAGTTTGTTTTAATGTCATCGGCTACTAAGACTTTGATGCCAACCTGTCACATGTATTATCGGGTGATATAGTCTTAACATTGAAACATTAGTAAAGTTTTTTCTTAAAAGGTGAAAGTGTCGACCATTTCAAAGCCTTTTTCATATTTTTTAAACCCTCATGTATTTTGTAAAAGCCCTAGATCTGAGGGTGATATCTTGGTTTGAAGATTTTTGCTAGGTGCAGATTGGGGTTTCAATAACCTCACGGTTGAGTTCAAAAGGCTCCGTAGATGAATTTTGACTGTGAATTTGCCTATTTTGGGTAAAGTTGTTTTTGAGGCAAAAAAAATTTGCTGGAACAACCTTCTCAGCGGTACGATTTTCATAATTTCACAAAAAAATATTTTTGAAAATATTTTCTGCGCTATTGTCGTTCTAATATTTTGGGGCAAAATATATTTTATTATCGAGCTTTTATTTTTGGGGAAAATTTGTATTTTTGGTCAGCATACTCTGCACAGAGGCGATATTATTTCTCACACCAACAGAGGTATGGGCCCTCTCCCCTAGTTTACAAGAAGCACATGAGAATAATTGTGCAAATTAAGTAGGGAGGTTAGAAGAATATTCCAATGGATATCATGATGCAAATTAGGTAGGGAATCTTGATGATTGAATGTCAATTGTAGCATATTGTTTCATTTTAAGTGGATGTATAGTTTCATGAGCAAGTAAGAAATAACTAGCAATTTTTCTTTCAAGTGTAGAGTCGAAATATATGGCAACCAATTAATCTATGAAGGAATTAATACGGTTAAGAAAAGTATTGCAAGATATTGAGATTACTCAAACCTAACCAAAAATATTGAAATGTGATAGTCAAATTTGTATAGCGATGGCAAAATTTAAGGTTTCATTAGAGAGCTAAACACATTGAAGTACAATCTCCATTTTTTTTGTGAACAAGTTGAGAAGAACATTGTGCAATAGAAATGGTGGTGGAAAATGCATTAATAAAAGCATTACCCAAAGGTAAGTTTGAGTTTTGTATGAAATGATTCAATGTGCAATAGTTTGGCTAGAAAATATTTAGTTAGTGGGAGTGTTGCAAGTAGAAAAATAGTATTGCATGTATAGATTATACAATTGAATCTAATAAAATAGCCAAATATTTGGGATTTATATTTTCAAAAGAAAGCACATACAAAATGTGTGTTTAGTTGTAAGTAAGTGAGTCAAATAGGACATGTAGAAGTTCAAGTTGAGTTGAGTCCTCTAGAGGTGAATAGGAAATTATAAGGTATATTTTTATTCTATGTATATTTTCTATATAACATAATCTACTTTTTTTTCTAAAAGTTTTTGGTAGCTTTGATGAAGTTTTCTATACAAGTTGAAATAAATGCAACCACAATTATAAAACCATATAAAACCTAAGAAATTACACAATAAATCCTATGGTAGGTTGGGCTTCCTTGTCATCAACCCTGTATCCCTAACCACCATTTAGAAGCTCTTAATAATTTAGAAGTTGCTCCCAAACAATATGCAAGTTGTTGTCAATGATAACTTTAAGAAAGGGACCTAAAAAAAAACTTATAAAATCCTATGAACCTTTCCCTTTCTAATATTTTTACCAAAAAATATTTCATTTTTTGAAAAAATATTAATTTTAGTGACAAATTTATGCACATCATTAAAAACTCCTAGCTAGCGCTAACTGTGAACATTAACCACTATGGTGAATCATTACTTTAAAAAATGTCTTTGTCAACACAATTCCCCAATATATATTATTTTTCCTAATGTTGAAGCAAGGGCCTAGAGGTCACATCCATTAGCAAGGTGAAGGGGTAGCACCCCCTCACAAGACCCAAGGATTACACCCGCCAAGCATAAATACACTATTGAGAAAGCATTAGAGAATTTTAGGACTCAAAATTTTAAAAATACCATGTAATAAAATGAGAATCTAAAATATCACACAAATGGATCTACACCTTATATTTCCCTATGATCATATAGTTTATATTCTATTTCATGGAGTTATAATCACTTTTCCTTTAAAATTTCTCCTTAGCCCATAAATTATCTACTAGTCATTGTGTTAAATGTGTGTATTTATTTCAGTAGTTCAGTGAGTATTGATAGGGCTACCCCTAAGTTTTGCAAAGCCTAAAGTGCAAGAGAGATTTAATTACCTCTCATTCATTGGCCTATCCTCTCAATATTTGTAGTGCCCCTCCATCTGTGATGTCCTTGTGTTGCCTCTGACTCGCTTGTAAAGTTAGTATTGATTGGCATGATTTGAATTGATTCAATTTATTCAGGTTTGTGTTTTGAGGTATTAAATAAAATAAAAGTTATAATACTTCTGTGTTTTTGTCAAATAAAATATTATTAATGTTTAAAATGAATTAAATAAATCAAACTTGAATATTATAATTAAAAAATTAAATTAAATGATTGTTGAAGTAATGAATAATAGTATAATAAACAAAATTAAATGCAATATTATGTCAGTTTCACATAAAGATTTAATTATAGAATTTTGCATGAAAGGTTTTTTAACTACTCATCATAAATGTAGTTCTTAATTAAGCCTCTTCGTAACTGAAACTTGTTGGAAGAAACTACACCTAGAGAGCATTTGGAAGTTGAAGAAAACTGTAGAATATGCAAAATAAATAATAAATATATTTAGCTTATGGAATGGGTAGAATTGGGGGGGATCCATCTGTTCGGCTGGAGCAGGATATACAATGCGAAAGGGAAGCAGTTACAAAATCATTCTCCTATCAATGATAAATTTTATGTAAATTTATTATCCTCCTTGAGATCATGCTTTAGGGATTCCTCATCCCTTCAGGTTTGCGGCTCCCTCATCCCTTCATCTCCTATTTGACCGGGACTCTATTGCACTGGACCTCTCTTGGATAGCTGTTTGCAGAACATCTTTACGTTGATATTACAATTTAATTCTAGATAAATTCTTAGGTAAGTCATTCTATATCCTTCAACTGAATCTTATGCGATGACCTACCTTTTTACCGAGTTTTCCATTGATTTGTGGAGATTTGATATGTATGACTTTCATTTGTTGTTCTTTTTGCATGGAATCTCGATTTCATTTTAATTTGGCTTTGATCATATAGAAGTTGGTGTAAACCTTCTGTAGGGGCATTTTCTTAGGTGGAATCCATGCTTTTAGCTATATTGAAGAACTGAATGTTGTTTAGATGATAACTCGAGTTTGGAACTAAAACATGGAATGATGCTATTGAATATTGTGATTTCATTTTCACTGATCAAGAAAATGCTACTCCTAGCTCCTATTCCTAATAATGAATTGAGTGGAATCACTGATGTCTAAGGGTTTACATGATAAATTAGGTATATAGAATATATGTGGTTTAGGTGGTCGACCTCTGTACTGAGACTTCACCTTTCCTTGAATATAATCGATCATTCTTTTCCTTCACCGCCTGTGGGATGGTTTGGCTAGTACACCAGTAGACTCATCCTTCTAATCTTTCTGTAGATTTTGATAACTTAGTTGGCTTATAAAACTCTTGATGGTGGCTACATGAAATGGAACCATAATCCCACCTATGGATACCAGAACAATATCTTTTTTTTTGTAGCACCCTGAATCATGAGCTCTCTAAAAATGGGGATATCATCCACATTTTTGTAGGAAATCATCTCAGTAGATCGCTTAGAAGAGCCATGTCCATCTCCTGTACCAATGCCCTGCAACCAATTTTCTTGTAGTCTCCTCATTCGTTTGCCATGCATGCTATGCTTGTCATTGTTGGCGCTACTTTTCTATAGTCATCTCCTATTTGTCTTTAGATCGTAAGGTTGCCTTGGAGATGCTTGATTACCATCCATTTACCTCAGCTTTTGGTTTCTATTTCTCTGCCTCGTCTTCATTATCGTCATTTCTTGAGGTTGCAACATTAGTTTATACTTTGGAGCTAACCCCAGTTGCATTTCAGGCCTTTGACCATAGCAACCACAATGTTAGTAAGGAGTGATGAATAATTATATGTTTTTGAGTTACCAATCTACAAATTTAAATATTCAAAATATGTCACAACCGTAACACTAGAACATAAAATATTTTGGACATTTAAGTAACCTTCCTGATTTCGTTGACGATTTGTGATGTCTGAAGTACTTGAAAATAGAATGTTGAAGAGGTTAAAATAATCACTTTGTTCCATTGTCAACTTGTCTCAGCCGCAATACTTGACCATAATAGGAAGTTTAAAAGTTTAAATAATCTCTCTTATTTCATTGTAAATCTGTCTCAGCCATTGCGCTTGGCCATAACAAGAAATTTTTAAAGGTTTAAGTAATCCCTCTATTTTCTTTGTCAATCTAACGTAGTCATAGCACTTAGAGTCAATAGAACGATAAAAGATATATGACAAATAGAGTAGTGAAGGGCAATATGAAGAAGAGAGTATTTTAGAAGTTTACATTAGTCTGCATAATGTTAAGATAGACAAATTTACAAATAGAAATTATTATGTGTGGAATATTGGTTAATTAATATTAACAACAGTATGAATTGTTTGTGGAGTCCCATTAATAATGGTACATATTTTGATGGTAGATTATTTCTTTATAATGGAGTTAGTGGAAATGATGATCTTTTTTTATAAAGGTGCTAGTAAAGAATGTTTCCCCATTTAGCTATAGTTATATAGAGAATAATTACTTGTGTATGTCAAATGTTAGAAAAGAATGTTCTCTTGATTATAAAATTAAATGATTATACTATATAATGAAAATTGGTAACACATTAGAATAATGGGGAAAAGAGTTATGCCTTTTTATAAATGAATAAGTTCTTACTTACACAGTGAAATAAGATGGTCATATAGTTTTAGTTAAGAAGAAAGCTAGCGTTGTAATGTAGTGTTGGTGAAATTAGTTATCCTTTTAAATATAATTAGAGTATTAATTGGCTAATTATGTTTATATATATGTATATAGTTATAGGAATGATTATAAATCCTGAATGGGAATAAAAGAAATTGGTTGGAATGCTTTTATAACTTCTTTTATTTAATTCAACTTTATGATGAGCATAGTGAGATGTTAGTAAGATATGTGAATATAGTCTTTAATGAGTTAAAACGATTTCTTATGAAGTGAAGAGTGAAATCGTAGATGATAGTTCAATTGTATTATGTTTATTAATTCATTTGATTGGAAGTGTTTCATGATCATCCTTTGTTACTTGTTTACTAGTTATTGCTTTGATTTATGTGATGAATTTATGACTTTTAAGTTATGTTAACTCTTGGATGTTGTTGATTATGTCATTGTAATCCTTTGAGTTTTATGATACTTTTGTATGATGTTGAGTCTTGTGGTTTCCGTTTGGATGTTCTTGGTTGAGGACTCTTTCTCTTAGCTCCTTAGCATGGGGGGTGGGTCTTCGGACCCACGTGGTCGGGTGGAACGTGCTAAGCACCCCATTGGGTCCCCAGTCGAGGATCAAGAGGTGCGGATTGGTGTTGTTGCGGCGACCCCAGAGTTGTATCCTCTTGGAGCCAGTTATGATACTATGTATTCCCTATTCATTTGTATCATGTTATCTTGTTGTATGGTTTCCATTCATGATTGGAAACACTTTTGTATCATTGTACCTCTTGAACATTGTACTGTAATGTAACGTTAAACCTTGTGTGGATATTGGCCATGGCAGTTGTTATTCAATGTGTGTTGAGTTAATCATGGTTTCTTATCAATGATTTATCATGTATGTGTTATATTTGTTAATGTTTATTTTGTTATGGACTATATCTTGACTTTTATTCCTTATTGTCATTGTGTGGATCTAAGTCTCGTAATGACTCCTCGTGTACCCCAAGGGATGTATGTGTTAGTGAATCTACTTAAATGAAATTCATGTCATGACTTAATGTGTATTACATGTATGTTATGTTAACTTTAAAAAAAAATTGTGCAGTAATTATTGTTTAATTGTCCTTTGGGGTTCCGCGGTATGCTACAATATTTTTGACCATGGGAGTTCACAACCCCTTAGGAATTGCTGAAAGCAATTTGGAGAGCCAATAGATTGGCGACTCTACTAGGGATCTTATTTCTATATCCTTGGGAAATCCAAAAAATTGCTACAAACATAAATGATTGCATAGTATTTAGTTTGGTTTTATCCTTCTTTTCCTATTCCTTGCAAAGTGTGGAAACACTATTGTTGTAAAATCCAAACATATTAAGCCTTCTCAACATGGATGGAAGGAGATCATTGTTCAAATACAACCCAAATAAAAAGATGGTTTGTGAAACACATAAAAAATAGTGTGGTACATGGAGATATAAAGAGAGATAAGTCCTAGATGCATATATTATTAGTCATCTTGAAAATAATTTTAATTCATAAGAAAGAGGTAAACATTCATGCTATCTTTGTAATAAATCTATTAATAGAGTCTCAAAACAAGGGAATGGAAATGAATGTCATAATCCGAAATATCAAAAAATTTAGATGATCTCTTAAGAAAAAGATAAAAAGAGAAGTTAAATATCATATTAATGACTCCTTCATAGGAAAGGTTAAATATGAGACACAATGCCTTGTATGGTGAGCCAACAATTTCACTTTCAAAAGAAGATGAGCACACTTTCTAGTATAGGGACAATTTAAATTGTAAGAATGATCAGGGATGTGAAGTATGTGAGGAGTCTAAAGAGGAACAACCCAAACTATATTCAAGCCATACAAACTAGGATAGGGACATTGTCCAATATATAATTGATTTGAAATCTGACTTATCCAAGATTCAACCTAAGAATTCTAGAGATGATTTTTTAAGAAGAATTGAAAAATTGTGGAACATTGATCAACAAGGTGATAAAGGAGTTGTAAAAATTGCTAATAGAAGGAACTATAAGGACCTTAAAAATAATATAATGCAAGTTCCTACAAGAACTTTAAACTTGGACAAATATAGGCAGTTGAACTTCCCTAAAATTCTTAGGCATCCAAACCCTATCCCAATAGAAGTCAAATCAAAGTTCATGAAATTTTAAGAAAATAATATTGTATTAGGAGAAGACCACTTGAGAGATTTTAATAACCTAAATCATGATTATGAAATCAATGATGAAGAAAAAAAAATTTCAGTGCTTGGATGATATTGCTAGAGAATGGTACAAGAGCTTTCTTGATGCTAGCATAGAATCTTAGGTAGAATTTTAAAAAGTCTTCAGAGAATATTATAGGGATAAACCTAGCCCTAGATTCATATTAATGAAGTCTTGTCAAAGGTTATAAGGAATCAATGTTACATTTTAATAGAATATTTGTCAAACTCAAGGCAAATATTCTAACTTAGATGAGACTAAATGATTCTATGTGTTTATTCTTGTATTGTAATGCATGTGATGCTAAGATGGGGTACTTTTTGAGAGATAAGGATTTTGTTTGCTTTGTTGATTAATACTTAATTGCACTACCCAAAAGAAATTTTGGGTTGAAGATATATTTTAAAAGATAACTAATTATAACTCCATGGAAAGAAATATCAATCTTATAATCAAATATGTAATCACACAACCCAAAAAAATCCATGCATGTTCTTGTAAACTTGTATAATGAAATCATAACCATCGGTTTATATTGTAAATAAATGGTGGGGAATGAATTCAAAACCATCACATTTCTTACAAGAGCTTTAGATTCTCCTACTTATTATTTGCATGAAACAAGAGAGAAAGATTAATATAGCAATTATTTGGGGTAGACTTTACCACAAAGAACATTCATTACCACAATGCATACATATAATAAATTACAAACAAGATCTTAATTTCTTTTCTAGATGTAAACTTTAGAAATAATATTAATACTAAAAATTTATGCTACATATATTATTTATAATCATTAGAGTCAAGGCCATGTATACCCTAGGTTTTAGAGGATATTATACTATAGGAAAGAACAAATCGTGTTCACTACTTAAAAAAATCGTGTTCATAGTAAAATGGTTGAGTCAAATTATTGTGTTGGGAATTGGTAAGTCATCCTTTAGTATGATGTGTTTGCATTAGTAAGGGTCTTCATTATTATTGAATGCATTCTTGGATGATGTTTATGTGTTTGGAGCCTATGAGTTCTTCCTTATGTTATTATTCTTTATTGATGTGATGAACACACAATGAATGTATGCATATGCATGTCAATGACAGACCATATTCATGAAGGAACATGTACATGAGAGTACATAGGTAGGCGTACCTATTCACACTTATGAATGGGTTGCTTATGAGAATGGTGTTATCGAATGGACAATACGACATGCATGTGTATATGTATATATAACATCACGCATATGTTCCCTATCAATAAGATAGGAATTATTGATGTGCTTGATTGTGTAATTGAATGTATATATATAATATATATACATATATTCATATGTATACATGTGCCGATATATACATATGTACATAACAAACTGAAACTTCCATACAAATATATATCAATATATGTATACGTATACATGTACACACACACACACATATATATATATATAGTCGATATGATTATTAGATGATTGTTAACTTGATCATATTCATTTGTATATCCAATGTTAATATAAAAATGATAAAGGCCGATATAAAGTATTAAGACTTGGTCGATACTATTTAAAATACAACACTATTTTATAGCATCGTACTGTTTCTACCTCAAACACATTTATCCAAAAGATAAATGTGTTAGAAATATTAAGTAACGTGTTGTTGTGCAAGTGGTTTAAATGCGTGATAAAGGGAATTATCATCCAATAACATGCTTGGTCAAAGCACAAGTTTGAGTGCTATAACTATGGAGTTGACTTTGTAAGGAAACTTGTAGCCATTTTATGACAATTTCCACATAACCCAAAAGAGATAAAAATGCAAATAAGTGATCAAAATCCACATGCAAGAGAATAGACAACATACCCATCAAAGATGACACAAGTTATACCCTAGGAAAAACCATCAAGAGGGAAAAAACCAACCTCCAAAATCATCCATACTCCATCATATTAATCAACCATGAAGCAAATAAAAGAGCTACAATGAACACTTCTAAAGCATCGAGCCCTCTAATGCATTCACATGTATCCAAGCATGAATCCACACATCCCATGCTATGCTTCAGAAATGCATTCTCAAAAATACTCAATAAAGAAAACCAAACCACTCAACCATCCTAAACCATTACATGTGTTTTCTTTTATAAACACAAGCTCACACATTATACAACTAGTGGTTTAGGTTAAACAGTGTACCACAAAACCATGTGAATACAAAACCACTAACCCCTAATTTAATATTGGGTACTAAGACATCAAATTATTTAATATTTCCCCAATATTAATATATTATCACATGCCTCCCACACATTAAATTATAATACAATGTTACAATACAACATCAAGTGGACCCCAAATAATTACCTAGTGTGATTAACAACACCACCAAGGTGTATCACAACCAAATAATTATTTAATTACAACATTATAATAAATCATTTTATGCAATGGTGTACAACACCATATCCCAACATTCTTCCACTTGTTGTATGCATTGCATAAGGGATCAATGCATGAAATACATCATCATATCCATCCATGAAACCACATGAATTTGTAGCATGCTCTCGTGCTCCATTAAGATCCCTGCAATATGAACAAAGTGACCACCATCTCAAGCAAGAACTCCCCTCATCCTCCAATGTTCCACTTATGGAAGAAAAGGAATGTGCCAAGGTGAAGATACACCAATCCATGAGCACAAGCATCAAATTCAAGTGATAATAAAGGTTTCAAAAAGCTTTTGTCAACTGAAAAACCCACACAATCATAACTAGCATCCACAACACATGCTAATAAATCCAACTGTCCATACCTCCAAGGTATCAATACATTAGTAAACTCATGCCAAGAATATATGCAACCTGTAAACTACAACAACAAGCTCCTTGTATGAAACTTGTCAATGAAGAACATACATATCCAGGAGCTCCCACTGCATAGGTACTGTCAAGGCATATCAAGTCTACCAATCAACACTATACATCAAGGCGTGATAAGTAAATGAAAGCATGACGTACCAAGAACAATATCAATGATCCACACATACAACCCAAGAGTTGCATAAACTCTCACAAATTTTTGCCACCATTCTCCCAAAAGCATGAAAATTCAAGGAGAAACCATGAAGAGAGAAACTTGTAAACCATAATGTCCTCCTACCAACACCTCAAAAGTGTATTGTCAAGTGTCAAGTACGATCTCCTAAACAACCACAAATGAAAAGCCTCAACAACATCCATAACACCCAATCTCATAGATCTAGTACAACATATAAATCAATATAACAATGCCAAGATGGATGTAATCCTCTCTAATCAAGAAGATCAAACTCATAGTAACCATCCCCATAACTGGAAATCATCCCATAATCCATATCCTAAAAATTCTCATCAAATAATGATATCATAAACTCAAATGCACAAGGAGATAACCATACCATAACATCCCTCAAAATGAATCCTCTAGAACTAACTATCCATAGGGTAAGATTAGAATAGTGGTTTACAATTGATCAGAGGAAGGAAATTTCACATTTTTTCTTTTCACCAAATTCAATAGGTTTGATCGAACCTATGGTTCGATTGAACCCCTGAAAACCTAAATAAAAAAACATATTTAAATAAGTTAGGTCGAACATGGGTTCGACCGAACCCCTTAAATATGAAAAAAGCCAAAAATTATTTCATTTTCAATTCACTTTTACTTTCTAATTTTACCAGTCACTTTCACTGGTGCGTGTGGCGAACTGAGAGTGTGACGGAGACCAAACAGAGGTTTTTCTTTCCGGTGAAAGCAAATTTAAGTTCATCTCTCCAAATTTCATCATTCTGGTTTGCATATCGAGCACTAGGTATTTAAAATTCAATTTTTTTATAGTTCAAAATGCATCTATTTGTTTAATTTCGAAACCCTATATGCAATTTTTTTTCAAACTTGTTGAATTCAAATTGCATTTGTTTGAAAAAATTTAAAGCATTTTCAACATACAGTATTTTGCTTCCCCATTTTGCATACATTTTTGTCTTGTGTAAATGAAATATGCCTTCCCATTTCAACAATCAAAGCTATGGATAAATAGATTTAATTTTAGTTACAAGAAAAATATATAAATTATAAATTTATAACATAATTATGTACATGGGAAAATCCTCTTGGAAGAAAAATCTCACAACCAAAAACATGAACCAATTATATTATTTGATAATAATATCATTTACAATAAAATATTCATGTGCATACCCTTATAGTAGTATCATAAACATGTGAATATGGAGTAATTTCTAGTAGCATGATGATACCTACAAAATCATTATGCTTTCTCCATCTCAAGCACCCATAAATAGAAAAAATTTAAACCATAAAGAAAGTGTGGTTTAACCAAAGCCATGAGCCAAAATAATGACCTAAAAATGGCACCAAATTTGGCACAAATTTCAACATCATATTCCTTGACTTGGTTTATAGGATGTATTTAGCAAATGCTTTACATCTTGTCAAAAAAATTCAAATCCTCCTCCTCATAACCGACACTCCATTTTTGACATATTCAAACCCATTATTTAAGATGATCTTGATGATTTTCATAATTCTAATCAATATTCTAATGTAATCCCCATTTTTTATTCTCTTATGTGTCATATAACATTTCATAAGTAATTCCATCTTACAATTTCATACAATGCTCTTACAACTTTTTAAATATATAAAAAGGACAACCCTAGTTCAATTAGGATTATTTAATTATTATCACCTACATCCATTCATTACATGTTATTAGTTTTAGTTGCACACATTATTAGGAAATATGCATTGTCTAAGCAATTGGGGTATATTGCATGTTTGAGAGTGTTTTCCTTGATCTTTTATCTAGTTAAATTAATATCCTTTAAAATCTTGTTTTATGGAGTTTTCATCTTAACTCTAATATGACTAGCAAATAAAATGACGATTGAATCATTTTTTCATATAATAGCTAATGACAACCATATAAAGAGCCACATTAAAGAAGATGAAAAATAATGATCACTTGAGACTATGATTTAGATACATATGTTGGTAAACAAGATATTTTCCTAAATTGATAATTACGTATTGATGCACCTCTCCACCCTAAATATCCTCACTTGTTGGCTAGTAATTTATATAATGTATTAGGTGGCTATCCTTAGGGAATTAATACTAGATTCATAATATTACCACTCTAATGGATTTTAATAATGTTGTACCCTCTATGCATCCATCTACCCTTCATCCTCTTATAATGATTCCTCCTATCATACTATAGTTACCACTTCCATGGGATCCACCACCCATGTCCTACCGCCTTTCTCTCCACTAGTATTTTTCTTATCTCCCATCCTTTTATATATGTTCACACCATTGTTACTACTAGCAAGTTATCCTATACAGATATGTTCTTCATACCATTCCTCCATATCCTAAGAAAATCTAACCTTATAGTGTAACTTCTCCTTCCATTACCATGTCCTTACCTTTCTAGACCTTCCCCTCTTTATACATTCTCTTTTTTATCCTACACTACTCTTACCACTAATATATCCCTATACCTTGAATATACTATTGAAGAAATTTAACTGACTTTCAATATCGCAAAAATTAGATCCATATTTTTAAACGTAAAATGTGTATAATAAAGCACAATCCATGCTTCCTAATTCAACTTCACTAATATCTATCGAATGAACTTAGGTTCATTACAATAAGATAATCATATAGCCATAATTAGTTGTCAAGATAATGGTAAAGTTTTCAATAGCCATATTTATCCTTCCACATGCCACCATTAGACATACACATAAGATTCATTAGGAAAAGTGGATGTGTGGATATGTGGATATGTGTCAAAAAAATGCTTTGATAAGATGTGTGTAAGGAAAAAATGGAGTTCAAGTGTTTGATTTATGTCTATATAATAGGTCATAAACTCTAGGGGAATTATTACCACTTTGCACAATATTGCACCATATATATATATATATATATATATATATATATATATATATTCAAAATGAGGCAAAAAATACAATAGGAATAATATGGATATGCAAATTTTATCATTACATTTTTTTCCACTTTAAGATGCATGTGAAGATTTTAAAATAATCGTGCATCTCAATTTATGTGGTATTCACAAACATGTATGGAAAGTAAATATTTATACATCAAAAAACATGAAAAAGTGGTTTGTTGTCTTGTGCACAACACATCCTTTTTCTTTTGAGAAAATTATCTATCACTTTGTAAAATCCTTGCTATGTTGAGATTATTTAATTTTTTCCCTCCATATTTGTAGTCCTTTTTATTTCTAGAAATATAATTTATGACATTTTTTCTTAATAAACAACATATGAATAAATTTTACATGGTTGTAAATTTTACACATGGTTGTATGCAATCTCATATATATAGTACGTATGGTTGTGATTACAATGTTTATATTGTGAACTTAGATTTGGTTTTATATTATCCTTCCAAAAAAGTTTGATGTTTATAATATTTTGATTTACCTTTGGATTTTGTAGACACTAAATCTCACATACACTTGAATATCCATACCATGGTCCCCACCCGAACACCTAACATCCACTTATTAACAAAATTCATGATACCTTAATTCCTACACTTTATCAAAATCAAATTAATTTTTCTTTTCAAACCTAAAATGATCAAGGCCTAAACTAATTAAAATATTTATTGTAAAAATTTCCATAGTAAAGTACAAAATAGAGAAGGGCATGTCAACCCCCAAATCATGAAGGTGTAGGGACAAAACCAAGAGATCCATCAAATAGGATTGTAGCAATCATATATAGAAAAATTTGATTAAGAAAACCTACCATAAATGAAAAAAAACCTAAAAAGAAGACATATATTACATATTTTTTGAGTGCCCATATATTAGTTTATATATCAATCAAATTATTTAACATATTTAATCAAATTAGATAAAAATTGAAAATAATTCAATCAATTCATTGATCAAAATAATTAAGAAATTTCATTAAATAAATAAATTAGTTAATTAGGTAATAATAGTAGCCACATTTTAATTGGGTTTTAAACTCATGATACATGATCAAATCCTAGCAATTTATCCATCATATAAAAAATCTATAAATTGAGATCAAATCCATCATTTTATCGTCTCAATTTTGAGCAAGTATATTTTATCTAGTTGGGAAATAAATTTTTTATCATTTGCAAGATATATCCATTTGTCAATATGTATTTCATTATAATTTTAGTTCATTTTTTGTGTAATTCATCTTTTCACTCTATTAGAGGTGATTTTTTAATTCAATTTGAAGTCTACATTTATTTTCCTCAATGTCTCATTTATTTAAATTCAATGCTTACAAATTGACATGCTTGGTGGGATGCAAACCCACAAATGCTCGGTTACATTTTATATTTTATACTATTAAAGTATTTGATTTATGCTTTATTTGTTATTTAATCTATGTTGATCACATTTTTCTATATCTATCCTCTTTGCCTATCCTTCTCTATGGATATGTTCCACTCATATCTACCACCCTAAGGTGATCCATGTCTCAATCCTTGTCAAGGTCACTCCTCCTCTCTACCTATATCCTTTCTAAATGAGCTAGATCTATCACTGCTACTCCCCAAAACACCTACATTTAAATATTAAAAAAAAAATTAATAAATCATACAACATTGATTAAAACTAACTAAACAATGAAAGCATTTAATATTATAACACCTTATGAATTATATTGAATGTACCCACCTTGAGATTTATAGACATCGATGTCAATCACTTATTCATACTATAGCTTTGTTCTCCAAAACACCTACATTTATATAAAAGTGATTTTTTAAGAAAAATAATATTTAACCTACTTTTAACTCAACAATAATGGATGTATTTCTATCATAAACTCTTCGTACTGATAAAAAAATCATGGCCTAGGTAGAGTATAAAAAATGTTGTTTCCAACCTCATATGTAAATCTAGAGTTAGAGTGTCAAAATTGTTGAATTTCATCCTATGTGCTATTAATTAGCTTCTTATCGACTCATGGAAGCCTACTGCTAAAAGCCCAAGTATGATTTTCAATAAGACTTTCTAATCATGATCTTATTGATAGTACTTTTGATAATGTTTTACGATTTAGGCTTAATTCAAGACAAGTTTACCTTAATAATTGAGCCCTTTTAATTATTTAATTTGTTACTAATGATGTTATTAGTCTATGAGCAACTCTTTTATCTTTTTCCTTACTATTATTAACAATAGAATTTAATGCATTAAAAACAATATTATTTCAATCAAACTTTTTGTTTACATGAATCTTTGAAATTTATTTAGTAAAGGTCTCATTTTATACATCTTTAGTAATTGTATAAAAATTTAGAATATTTTGGTTAATACATCTTATTGGAAAACCATTCATTGAAAAATTTTGAAGCCCACAACCGAATGGTTTGTGATGACCTCTTGCCTTCAAGAATTTCTATTATGCTCATCAATTTCAAACCATTTTGGGGTTTTTGAATGTTTTTAAATTTTAATAAACTCATTACAAAAGATGGATTTTGAATTTCTTTTTTTCTTCACATTTAGGTTCTCTCTTCTTATGTAATTTAGAGACACATTGAGTTTCATTGGTTCATGTGAGATATGTATAACAAGTATGCAATGAAGTCAAACTTTATTAGATTTGATTCAATTAATATGAGATATTTATTTTGCTTTCCAATCTATAATTTTATGATGTTCTTGGCTATATAATTCAAGTTCATTTATGTTAACAACTATTAGATTAAATATTTTTATCCCCAATTATTTTCAAATGATTTTATACTCTAATCTTTGTATTCTTATTCTTTCTTTCATCGTTTCATTTAAAATTTGAACCATTTAAGGATGTATGTTATAGATTATGTTTGTCTTCCAATTCTTTTTAAATTGTTAATAGTATGAAAATATTATTGATGAGTAGATGAATTATTACAAGTTCTATTTTAGATTTGTATTCTCTTTATCTAGATATATTATTTACCAAAGTCTCATTGCTTTTTTAGGTGTACTGTATATATATATATATAACATGGAAAATGTAGATCATGTTCCACTTGTGCCAGATTATTTGTTTGCAAATACTAGTAATGAGATAAAAAAAATTGAGAGATTCATTAGCATAGGGTGCAAACCCAGGGATATATAGTGAACCATGCATGTTAATATTGCATAGTCTAGAAAAACTAAAAGATGAAATTGAGAGGACTAGTGCATATTCCCTAGACAGAGTGACTGTTATTCTTTCCCGCATGTGGGAAGAAGTACATGGTGATGTTCCCCTTAAACAAATACAAGATAGTGTCACCAAAGAAATGATAAAAGCCACTTGTTTTCCATTTTATCAAAATGTGTGTAAGGTTAGGGGATACTAGGTCACTAGATGTGTCGATCATGCTATGGCCTCATTTATCTACCCACGATTTCTCGTAGCACATGGTATATACCCAAACAATGACTATATTCCATTTTTTTTTGTCAATTGTATGCTGAGGTCCATTTGGGCCTCAAAGTTAACTACCTAGACATTCCACCATATGTTGGTCAGGGGCGTGGTAGGATTGTTGATACGCCCACCTATCGTCGAACAGATAGACCACCCCAAGTGTTTAGGGTATTGGTTGGTGACACATCTCCTACTCTCACCCCAGCTCTAGCCCCCATATTAGATGAGGTTGTCATTGCTTCCCAAAAAGAAGCAATTGACACTGTTGGTGACATTGTGGCTGCCACCACTAGGATATTTGATGATCGTGTAGGTCAATATTTGATATCTAGACATTCCCAATCCACACCATTTTCAGCATAGTGGACCACTATGGATCCTTTTATAGTGGTCGGCATCCCTACTCCTACACAGCTTGATGCACTTACAAGAGATATGTCATGCATGACTTTGCATTGTTTGGCTGAGGACCTATTGGAGGCATATGCCCACATTGCATCAGACAATGGTATTGGTATAGAGCATGTTAGAGATCATTTGAGACATAGAGGTCGTTCAGTTCCAGGATCCTATCACTCTCAGCCAAGCACTAGTGCACATTAGGATCCACCTACAGTTCATACAGTAGCTGCACAGACTATGGGTTTTACTGATATGTTGATTGGTTATGGTTCATCATCACCGATGCCATCTCACCTTCATAGTCCTCTACATTCATCATTTATGGCACTACATGGGATAGATCAGATGGATGCAGATGTTGATTCATCGCTTGATCGCTTGGTGGATATGGTGGAGGCGACTATTTCAGAGGACTTAGGTCATCTGATATTAGATGATATGCATGTATGTGTGCATGTGCATGTTTCAATTCTTTTTTCATTATTTTTTAAATTTCTTTAACTGAATATTCGTATGAGATTGATATATGTGTATATATATTGTTACGGTGGACATACCTCCATATCACTCTAGCTTGAGGTCCGGATCATGTGCGCGGTCGATGTGACTACTGTGGATGAATCGCTATCGGTGGACATGTAAGTTTATATTTTATATAATCACATGTGTATATGTACATGCAATATATTTATGTATGCATAGATCTAGATTGATATTTAAAAATACAAGTTCATTTAAAAATAACTTTCATAAAATTTATTTAATATAAATTATATGTATTTAACACATCTTGTACATAATTTTATTTTTAGGGCCTAGCACATCCATCAGAGCAGGACCATTCTCATTCAGATGGCCATTCGTCTATTAGGCCATGCATTCTAGATTTATGATCTTTACCACATGTGTATTTGATTATGTGATGATCTTTAAAATAGTATTTGATATTTGATGATCTCTAACTTACACTTGCTTATATAATATACATACATTTTCTTTTTTTGATCTTTAGTATTCTACATTTGATGATATTTAATTTACATTTTACTTTTATGATATGTACACATATTTTCTTATATGATATATACATACATTTTCCTCTTTTCTTATAATATGTGTTATGTTTATATGTATTGAATCACTTTACATATATGTACATGTGTTTGCTTATGGTTTAAAAATGTTTACATGTAATATATTTATGCATTTTCTTTAAATATTCAATATGCATACATGTTTTCTTATTTTATGATCTCTTACAACTTACATTTCCTTATATTCAATATACATTTGATCTCTAGTAGAATTTTAGGGAAATCAATGCCACTTTATAATTAAGTTTATTCATGTTGATCATAGTAAATATTTTTTTTAAATGACTTAAGCAACATGAACCACTGAGTTGAGAACAAGATATAATCTTTTTGACAAGTAACTTGAAATTCAATTCAAATATAATTTTAAGAAAATTCAATTCAAATTATATCGAGCTATTATACGTTTTTGACAAGTAACTTGAAATTCAATTCAAATATAATTAAGAAAAATTAATTCAAATTATACCTCTATTATACATTTTGACAACTAACTTGAAATTCAATTCAAATATAATTAAGAAAATTCAATTCAAATTATACCTCTAATATACATTTTTGACAACTAACTTGAAATTCGAAAATTCAAATTATACCTCTAATATACATTATTGACACTTTAACAAAATTCTAAAATTACTAGATATGTTGCACGCATACCTATGAATTAGATAACAACAAACTCCACAATGAAATAACTTGTTTGTTTACTACTTGATTCATTTAAACTAGAGGATATAGTTATTCCATGTACACTTGAATAATTTTGATTAACTTGGAGCGCAGATTTTGGAGAAGTTTTGCACATTTATCAAGGAGGCAAATATTGGAGCTCGTAGCTTTCATTTTATCAATCGAGAGAAGATTTTTGGAGGATAATTTAACTAAGTTGGCCAGAGAGGACTTGTTTAAGTCATCTTTAAGTTGAAGAATAAAATGGGAATGATAAGAAAAGAAAAAATTCATCTCAACAAAATTGTCAAAGAAGAACAAAAGGGCATGATGAAAACTTGGAAGGTATCATGAGAAAGAAACAAGGTACATGCTTGTTTTCTTCTCTCTCCTCTCAAGTGTGTGTTTGGGACTTTTACTTTGAAGGTTTCACAACCATCATTTACTTGAATATTCATAAATACTTTTAAATATCTTCAAGTCATCTTGGTCTTGCAAGTTGCAATGTTTATATGATCCTTGACTCCAATTCCTTAAGCCAATTCTTTTTGTTTCAATATTTGTGTTTTGTGTCTTTCATCTTTTATTTTCATCACTTCAATGTTCTCAAATTATTTTTATGTTTCATGTTGTACGGATTCCTCAAGATGGAGTCGAGCCAAATCTAGATATTGGATCAAACGAATCCATTGAAGAACACATGGACCTTGAAGTTAGGGAGGAGACCCAAGTTCAAACAATGCTTGTTGGAGAGGGATCAAGATCACTTTCTTCTACTGATATGGATGTGCATATAAAACTAGCACAAACTTCTCTCACTTATAGCTCATCATGTTTTATCAATTTGTTTGCTTGTATACATAAACTTCACTTATATATTTAACATCATCTCTCACTTTTGTTTGCAAAATATTTTTTCACACATGTGTAGGAAGGGCTCAACAAGAAGCAAGTTTTCATGCTCAGGTCGAGCCAAATCTAGACATTGGATCAAATGAATCTGCTCAAGAATGCATGGTCCTTGAAGATAGGGAGGAGGCACAACTTCAAACAATGCATGTTGGAGAGGGGTCGGGATTACTTCCTCCTACTGGTATGGATGAGCATATAAAACTAGCTAAGAAGGTGGGCAAACAAATTTCTCATAGAAATTTAGATCATTTACTTGAAATGGATATGGAGAAACTCAAATATTATACCAACCAGCCTTATAATAAGAGAAAGAGGTCAATGACTAAATCTATAAATGGAATGATCAATAATCATTTCAATCATCTTGATACACTTGAAAAAACCCAATTGTTATCATGTTTACTTCTTCGTGATGAGCTCAAAGAGTCATTACAATTATTGGGTGTCCATTCAGCATCAAATAAGAAGAAACACATGGGATTACAAAAGGATATTGTTCAAAATGTTAAAAAGGGTTTAGATTCCATTGGGAAAGGATCTCGAACTGTGGATAAGGCCACTACAAGAAGGGTGATGTTGACATCTATTGTACATCAAGATATAGCAAGAAAAAGAAAAATGTTAGCACTTTCAACTGAAATTGGTTAAAGTAGAACCACATTGAAAAAATATGAGAAAAAGAGAAATTTTTTGGATGAGAGTTTAGAAGGCAATTGGGCAATTATGTTTAGAGCTCCCCGTTCTGATAGGATTGAAGATGTTGTTAGTAACTTGGTCTCAAGTTTTTGGCATGATCAGACTTGTCCATCATCAATTACTAGAGATGTTATGAGATACAGGATTGGACCCAGTATTTATGAAAATCATATCAAACATTATCTAGAAATAACACAATTTGAGATGTATATGAACTTTTGTAATGCATATCTCATATAAAGATTGGGAAAACAATGTTTCAAAGGTTACAGCCATATTATGTGAAGATAAACAAGTTTTTTGAAACTTGTTGTTGTCATTATCATATTGAATTTGATCTCTACTATCAGGTGTTTCGAAAGATGAGAGAAGAAAGATGTGGGTTTCAAAATGCCTCCTAAACAGGCAAGTTTGTTCATAAAGTCTATATTATGTGATCATGAAAATGGACCTCAAATAAACTGCATAAAAGGAATTTGTGAGACGTGGAAATTTGGCTAAATTTCCTTCAAGAATTGAGGATACTAACCTAACAAAGACAGTAAATTTCAAGAGGTAAGTACTATTTTTAGAGAGTTTATTTGTTTCAATTTCTCATAGATCAAGTTATTTCGATTCTCTTTGATGTAATGTCTCATTGATCAAGTGTGGTTTATTAGTTATTCACATTTTTTACTGACACAAGTACAAGTATGTAAAGTTGCAAACAAATTTTGGGAAAGAATCCACAAGGTTGATCTATGTAGAAGAGGAGATTCCCATTTGAAGATTTATGGAAGATTTTTAAAAATTGATACGACCATACATACATCATTCATTTTTTGCTAAGTGGCAAGCATGTAACAATTCCAAACATTGAGAGATACTTTCCCACATGGAACAATTCTATCAGTAGTTGACTTTGTAGAAAATTACTCCTTTGTACATCAAAAGGAGATTCAATCAGAGTATTACTTTTCAAAGTAGATCACTATTATGGTTCATGTGTGTTATCGACATGCACAATTAAAATTGGATGGTTTTGAGAGTACAGATGAAGAATGAGTCATTAAAATAGAATATCACTTTTATATTAGTGATGATAGAGAGCATGACACACTTTTTTTCCAACATTGCTTTACAATATTTTTTGAGAATTTGAGAAGCAGGGGTGTAAAATTTGAAAATCATTTTGTATGGTCAAATGAATGTGTGGCACAATTCAAATCTTCATGGCCATTCTTTCACTTTGTAGATATCATAAAATATACAAAATACCACATGTTTGGAGTTTTTTTTAGAGTGGGCATGGAAAGGGTGAGCATGATGGAGTAGGAGCTTGCATCAAACGAGCTTTAAGAAAGCATCAAATGGAGTTATCCAGAAGATCATCTAGACAATGCACATGATGTTTTTGAATGGTACAAGAAACACTTTACATCAAATGTGGTTGGAACATCTTCAAGAACAAACCGACACATTCCACATAGGTGTTTTGGGAGATATTGGGTATGTATAAATTACATTAAATCAAAAATTTGAATTTATTTAAATTTAAAATATATATACATATTTGTTCACATAAGTTTTTTGTTGTACATATGTATCTAGGCGTGGATAGAAGATCGATGCATGGATGCAAGAGGGTAGAAAAAACAAGATCTTTGTATTGTGTTAGGAGTTCAGATAGTCGCCATGGATGGATATTAGACACAAGGGATTACTCTTGTTTTTGCACTGAGTGCATTGAGGGAAACTCTGATTATGCATGCAACAATCAAGAACTTGGATATGTTGGTAAATGGGATATAGTGCCACTAGTTGTTTCAGAAACATATGATGAAAACGAGGAAGAAATATTTGAAGAAAATCCTTTGATTTCAATTGATTATGACCATATTTCAGGATTTGTTAAATATGCCGTGTAGTTTTCAATAATTGAATTATAATATCATCATTCATTAATATCAGACATTGTGTTCACATGTGCACATTACATTATAAACATTAGTATATTGTACAAACCTTGTGCGAAAATGTGCACACCGTTGTATGTCTTACCTTAGTTTCATGTTTACCATGCAGGTTCTATTGTAGTACAAGGGACATATCTAAAGCAAGTCAAATTTGTTCAGCATGGGATTCATTTTGTTGACTATCAACTTGATAACAAGGTATATCAATATAGTCACTTAATAATTGCTGCCCTCTACGTATATTGAGTTCCACATGCCGTGGCCAAGAAAATGGAACGCTAGATAGTGATGATCATCAAAATTCTACATATTATTGAAGGCGGGTTGACAAGTCTTTGACTTAGATTATATCTATGGGTTTCAAGTTCACTTGTAACCCTATACATGTTCAAATGAGAACTTATAGTAACTTGTACATAGTTGTAAATCATTTTGTGTAAATTACAATTATATGTACATATTTGTTCCATGGAAAATTCTTAAGTTCAAGAATGTTTGATAGCATCATCTCTAACTTTTTTTGGTTGCATGTAAACCCATATTATATGCTTTCAATCCTTATTTGAAACGTAGTGATTTTTTTTTAAAATCATTTTGCCTAAATTACAATTATATACAACTTATATTTGTTTCATGGAATTCTTAAGTTCAAGAATTATATACACTTATATACAACTTATATATTTTTTTCCATCGAATTGTTCCATGAGAAACTATGTAAATTTTAAAATTAACTATTATATAATTATAAAATTATTGTACACATTAATAAAACATAAATGAATGCAAATAAAAAAATAAACCCTAACCCTTAAACCCTTAACCCTACAACCCTAAACCCTTGTACCCCCTACCCTCTATCTTTCTCCCATTCCCCCCTCTCTCTCTTGGAAGTCTCTCCCTCCTACCCACTCTTCTCCTCTCTCCTCTACCCTTAACCCTTAAACCCAAAACCCTTGTACACCCCCTACCCTTTATCTCTCTTTGACTCCCCCCCTCTCTCTCAAGTCTATCCCTCCAACCCCCTCTCCCTCTCTCCCCTCTACCTTAACCCTTAAGCCCCTACCGCTATCTCTCTCCCACTCCCCATCTCTCTCAAGTCTCTCCCTCCTACCCCTCTCCCCTCCCCTCTACCTTAACCTTGTACACCCCCCTACCCTTTATCTCTCTCCCACTTCCCCCTCTCTCTCAGAGTCTCTCCCTCCTACCTCTCCTCTCCCTCACTCCTTGCTCCTGCCCCCCCCTACCCATACATCTCACTTCCCCCTCTCTCAAGTCTCTCCCTCCTACCCCCTCTCCCTCTCTCCCCTCTACCTTTAACCCTTAAACCCTACCCTTTATGTCTCTCCACCCTACCCCGTCCCCCTCTCTCCCCTCTACCCTTCACCCTTAAACCCTACCCTTTATCTCTCTCCCACTGCCCCCCTCTCTCTCTCAAGTCTCTCCCTCTTATGCCCTCCCCCCTCTCCCTACCTTAACCCTTAGCCACCCCTCCTTGTCTCTCTCCCACTCCCCTCTCTCTCAGTCTCTCCCTCCCTGCCCCCCTCTCCCCTATCCTCTCTACCCTTAACCCTTTTTATCTCTCTCACTCCCCTCTCTGTCAAGTCTCCTCTACCCCCTCTCCCCTCTCCCCTCTCCTCACCCATGAGCCTGAAACCGCCCTTTTCCCTTTATCTCTCTCCTCCCCTCTCTTTCTCAAGTCTCACTCAGCCTCTCCTCTACCTCCAACTGTACCCCTGCCTTTATCTCTCTCCCCGGCCTCCCTCTCTCTCTGAGTCTCCTCCCCTCTCTCCTCTGTAACCTATGTCCCTAAACCCTTCTCCTACCCTCTATCTCTCTCCCTCCCCCTCTCTCTCTCTCAAGTCTCTCCCTCCACCCCTTCTCCTCTAGAGTTTCCTCTACCTTAACCTTAAGCCCCTACCTTTATCTCTTGGCTCCCCCTCTCTCTTTAAAGTGTCTCCCTCCTACCCCCTCTCCCTCTCTCCTCTCTACCCTTAACCCTTATACACTCCCTACCCTTTATCTCTCTCCCACTCCCCCCCTCTCTCTATCAAGTCTCTTCCTCCTACCCCCTCTCCCTCTCTCCCCTCTACCTTAACCCTTGTACACCCCCTACCCTTTATCTCTCTCCCACTCCCCCCCTCTCTCTCTTGAAAGTCTCTCCCTCCTACCCACTCTCCCTCTTGAGCTCCTCTACCCTTAACCCTTAAACCCTAGGACCCCCTACCCTTTACCTCTCTCCCACTTCCCCCCCTCTCTCTCTGAAGTATCTCCCTCCTACCAAGGATTAAATTTCATGGTCAACTTTTCCTGTCAACAAAGTTTTTAATGACGTTTATCTATTCAAGGGTGTCCTTAAAACATTATGATATACCTTAGTGTATGTAAAATTATATATAAATCAAACATATATATCATTATAATTCTATATAAATTTTGACAGTTTATCCAAAATATCTCCTTTTATCTGATACAATCTTCTTAAAATTTTGATTGTATTCTATGGAAAAAAATCTTTAAATATGGTCATATGGCCATCAAATTTAAGCCTTGTCACCTACCCCCACTCCCTCCATATCTTTCTCTCAAGTCATCATTTAAAAAGAATATAATAAATATTTATATTAATATTAAAAACAAGGTGTTTGACCGAACATCTTTAGAATGTTCGGTCGAACCCATTTAAAGTCATTTTTTTATTCTATGGACAGTGGGTTCAGTTGAACATGGGTTCGGTCGAACCCCTATTCGACTAAACTTTTTAATTTTCTTCGACCAAATAGCTGTTCAGCCAAGCCCATATATTTTCACCCTCACCCCCTGAGGCACCAAAATTGAAGAGAATTTTGCACTTTGAAGCTCAATTTGAAAATGAAAATGGAGGAGATCTTAGAAACACAACTAGTATCGGGTTCCCCTCAAAATGAGCTATCCAACGAATATAATTTTAATATGTTTTGATTATATTATCTATCTATTTTTTAATTTTTATTAAATATAGGTTTTTCACTTAAAACAAAACTCTCTGTTCTTGACAAGTGGAAAAATAGAATATTATCAAAAAAAATTAAAAATATGAGTGCACCAAATATTGGAGTCCTTGATCCAAAAAAAAAAATTGATACATACAGTAAAAGTTATGTATTATACCGGCGTGTTATATCTGAATTGTATGATGGTTGACTTTGAAACTTGATTAAAGAAAAATATTCAATAAAAACTATCTAACCAAGTGGAAACACTAGATATCGAAGTTACAAATCTAAATTTGAAAAGAATTGGAATTTTATCTTTTCAAGGAAAAAAGTTATGCATTATATGGTGTGCGTCACTTTTTTAAAATGTTGTTTTTTGAAGAAAACCAATTTTATTGGGAGATGGAAAAATAAGTGCAATCTGATTCCAAAAAAAATTGAAAAAAACATTTTTAGAATCTACAGACAAAATTTGACAAGACTCTAGTTTGCATCATCTTCAAATTCCTCACGGTTTAATCGCTATAGGTGCCCGAATGTGGAGATTTTGTTAAAAAAAATATTAGTGTCCAATTTGGCCAAAAATTGTAAACCACTATTATGGGATCACCCCATAGCACAAGATCCATATCTATGAAAGATAAGGCATATAAACTCATGCTAAACCATCCTCATATGAGTATCCATAATCTAACACCATGAATCAACTCAATCTCATGAGAAATCAAAGCATGAAACATAACACATCTTAGAGATATAATGAGCAAATACCTCTCAAATCATAAATTTTTTAGTAGACCAAGAGTGAGGGATGAGAATTCTCCTTTAGGATAACCAAGTCATCATGACTCACTCCAAGAACAATCTCCTTTATTGGTCCATAATGAACTCATGTCCATATCCAGGTGAAAGTCCCTTGGTCTTCCTACTGAAACCTCCAAAGAGTAACTATCTCAAGAAAATATCTCTAATCACAAGAGAACTACAACCATCACCTAAGTCTCCAAGTATCCATGAGTACTTGTAACCAATCAATCCATTCCAAACTCCAAATGCAACATAGTACCATCATGAAGTAATCAAGCAAATAATCAATGTACCCAATACAAATAGAACTACCATGATAAATGTCAAAGCTCCAATTATGAATTAGGAACATAAACATGAAATTCATGATCTAACCATCTCCTCCTAAGAGATCACATGCACCATAACACATATAAACATCCCGGTCTTAAGAGAACATGTACCATGATAAAATCTAAGTGCACATCAAGAGTAAACCATGACATAATACCAAACACTCTAAACCAAGAATACATATCCCCAATCACATGAAGATAACCATACCAATGATGCATCCACATCATTTCAAATAACTCCCACTGAATTGTGATATGAGCTACACATGGAATCATGACATCCATCCTCTTCATGAATATTGTCTAGGTCTACACACACTCAACTGTATATCAATAACATACAAGTGAAACCAAGATCTCCAAGCCAAGAAGATACCTACAACCACCAATAAACCATCATAAATATATCCATCACTGCCAAACCATCACTGTCAAAAGATCCCATTAAAATTTTATAACCAATGAATGTAACAAGCTTTCATGACATTGTGATAACAATCTCGTAATGAAGATCAACCAATAGTTACCTCACACAATCAAAGAACCCAAATGCAACATGAGCTCCTCAATAAGAAAGCAAAGTAAACCATGATCCTCATACCAAGAAGATTCACCACCACAACCCAAATCAGGATCTAATCCAACACCACCAACAATGCGCTTACATAAACCATCATGAAATGCCAAAGTCTCTAAAGCACAAGAAACATCCATAAACCATGATCACCAGCAAATTTACCAATAATTCAACCCAATCGTGTCCACATATTTGCATAACATAGTCAACTGCATAGGTCTCATATCATGACTGTACTTGGTAATACCATCTCACCTCCTCAACATGACACCAAAACTAGCAAACCAAGTAACTAAGCCAAGCCACCCAAACTAAAAAATGTGTCAATAATCAAATAGCTATGGGCATAGACAACCGATGTCTAAGTCATAGGTGCAACAAGTAACTATAGACCATCTAAAATGCTACACAACTTGTAGATACAACAATGAAGCATACAAATCCAACCAAACTGATAAGCATGTCAAAAAGAGAATAATTTGAGATGTACAACTGAGCATACAAGAAATCCAACATCGAATCTCCTAGATCTGGCAATCCATAAGCTCATAGTATCACCATAGTCAAAGAAACCCATAAATATCAATAAATAAATCATGTCAAAACAACTTTAAACTTGATCCATTGTACAGTGCACTCAAAGTCCAAAAACCAACTTTGTATGCACTCGATATCATCTCTCAAAGCTCAAATAGAACACCTGACTTCCACCAAGCAAAACACTATTAAAACTATAAAATATGGAGAAAAAAATCTAGCACCACAATGTAGAGCTTTGAGTTACCTTTCCAACGAGTCCAAGAAGAGAAAAAAAGGACTATTTTGGGTGAAAGTTATGCCCCTTCGAAGAAAATTTCTCGATTAGAGTATTAGAATAAAAAAGAACACCTCCCCAATAGTGGGATAGTGGCCCGCCGGTGGTTGTGGAGTCAACCGGTGGCGCCACCCATTTTATCCTTTAGACCCAAAATTACATTTAAATGTGATTTAAGTTTCCAAATATGAAAAATTTGGGCTCCATTAAATTTTCATCAGATTGAAAATATTAAAACAAGGGCAGATTTAAAAAATTTAAAAAGGTTTTTATCTCACCCCATAAAGGAGTGGCAAAGGTACCGAGCCCCATTAGCGATTAGTCTATCAATAAGACTACCAATTGTACCTTATGGTACTATCAAAAAGCCTATCAATGCAAGCTGACAGATGACGTGGGGGGTACGGGGGTAACCCCACCCCCCATAAACGTTTATTTTTTTAAAAAAATCAATTAAAACTTTTCGACCCTTTTCATTTTTTTTATTTTTAAATTTTTTTCATTTTTATTTTGCAGGAAATTTTTAAACCGTCATATTTTTTCGACAAAGCATTTTTAATATTTTTTTATTTTCTGAGTACAATATTGATGCTCGTACGAACTAACAAAGTCTGAGATTTTACAAAAAAAAATTGCATTTTTTCCCAGTAACCAAAATAGGGAAAATTATATATCAAATTCGTCTCTCGACCAACTTGAATCCAACCATGAGGTCCATTTTTTCCGAGGAGGTCATTTGTAAAATTTCCCCCACAAAAGCCCCATTTGAATGCACAACCAAGAAACCTTATTTTTCACTAATTTTTCCACACCCCAAATTTGCAAACAACCCATCATAACAACCAACCCAAAACCCTTAGATCTACAATAAACAACCGACAAGACCTTATATCTTGCCATGTCTTTCATTCTCTCATGCATTTTATAGATCCAAACTTCATGTATTTTTTCTCAAACTGGGGTTATAACAAAAAAATCTCCAACCATGAAAGCTCTGATACCACTTTTAAGGAAACTTGCAACCATTGTATGAAAATTTCCACATAACCCAAAAGAGGTAACAATGCAAATAAGTGATTAGAATCCACATGCAAGAGAATAGACAACATACCCATCAAAGATGACACAAGATATACCCTGGGAAAATGCTCAAGAGGGAAAAATCTAGCCTCCAAAATCATTCATACTCCATATTAATCAACCATGAAGCAAATACAAGAGTTACAACAAACACTTCTGAAGCATCAAGCCCTCCAATGCATTCCCATGTTTCCAAACATGAATCCACACATCCCATGCCATGCTTCACAAATGAACTCTCAAGAAGACTCAATAATGACAACCAAACCACTCATCCAACCTAAACCACTACACATATGTTTACTTTTATAGACACAAGCTCACACATAATACAACTAGTGGTTTAGGTTAAACAATGTACCACAAAACCGTGTGAATACAAAACCACTAACTCCTTATTTAATATTGGGTACTAAAACATCACATTATTTAATAGTTCCCCAATATTAAATTATTATCACTTGTCTCCCACACATTAAATAATAATACAATGTTACAACACAACATTAAGTGGAGCCCAAATAATTACCTAGTGTGATTAACACCACCACCAAGGTGTATCACAACTAAATAATTATTTAATTACAACATTATAAAATCATTTTATGCAATAGTGTACAACACTGTATCCAAACAAACTCATCTTTTCCCTATCAATAGAATAGACTATGACCAAGTCAACATAAGATATGTGTTTCCTACAGATTATGGGTTGTTTCATCATGATAAGATGCACCAAATGAATAGGAAGTTGGATGATACCTAGTGTCAAAATATCAAAACTCTATTTTTGTAGAAGTCTATTTTGGTTGCAAGTTGATTCTCATCTTTTAGGCATGCGCATATTTGAATCGGTCTTGAACTGTTGTCAATCCAAAGGGGTCGATCTATAGAATGCCAAGCTGAGTTTTCACTTAGATTTTTGCCACCCTTTTTGCTGTGTGAGGTGATTTGTTCTGCATGTGGATTGTTGTCAATTGGCATGCCTTATCTTTGTCATCAATGTATCATTTTTCTATATAAATAGATGGGATAGCTCTCTCATTTGGGATGCACTTATTTTTCTGCAAAGATTCTGAGAGTTGTATTTTGTGAGAGCTTAGAGTTATTTTGTGAGAGCATTGATTTGTCTTGTGAAAGAGGGCATAGTGAAGTATCACTTTGAGTGGAAAAGTGAATGATAGCAAGTTGTCTTTGGAAGGTTGTGCATCAAGTCAGTCAATTGGGATAAGCGTATTATAGGCATGAGGATCTAGTCTTCTTTTATTTGTCTTTATTTATGAAAGAATGAGATTTTATTTCTCTATTTGAACAGCTTGAGAATATTTACACTAGGAAAACATAGCATTTTCTTTGGAAAGGAAAAAGAAGTTGCTATGTGATTTTCTATGAAAGTGCTTGTATTTACTCCATAATAGGAAGGATTGTTTATCACTAGTATGAGTATACCAAATATGACTAAACAAGGATATATTAAGGGTTATTCATTGCTAAGTTATTTGATTGAATTAGATAACTTGTAAGTTAGACCTGGGATACAATTATCCATTGAAAGGAGGGTAACTTGTATTTATGCTTTGTGGGTAGAAATACCATTGAGTTTTGGGAAACGGAATAGAATTATTCTAAGGTTAAAGACTACACATTGGAGGAAATACCTATGCATAGATTATAATGGCCTAAAGTCAAATTAAGCTTGAGTAGTGTATGTGAGTAGGATGACTATCACTCAAAGTACAAAGTGATAACACTTAAGTAGTATGTTTTCCTTTGGCTCCACTTTCAATTCATCATAATCCATTTATACATGCTATTTCTAGATTGTAGAGTTTACAAGTTCTAGTCATGTAGGACACAACACTAAGCTCATAATGGTTATTGTTATGAGGTTACTCCACCAATCTCTTTGTTGAAGGTTAAGGCCATCTATCATATGATAAATGTGTGGGGGATTGCATATGAGTCCATGGTTGGCGAAAAAGTGTTTGAGTGATGCTTCTACTCCTTAGCAGGTGACAAAAGACCAAGATTTGAAAGGAGATTCTTGGACCATCTATATTTGTTGCTTTCAAGCTTATTTGAGCTATGTATGTACTTTGTACACATTCTTTGGAATATTGTAATATGTGGATTATTATATTAGAATGGAATCAATGTTGATTATTGTTATGACATCTATGTTCATTTATTCTCTATTAATGAAATAATTTTTTTATGGCAACGGTTAAGTTACATAGTTTATTTACTTGAAAGTGAAAACTTAGGGAATTTACTTCAATGAACGATTGGCATGTTACATGTGGTATCAAAGCTAACAAGTTTAGCTTTGGAACCTATGAGCTCATCATACTTTCCATCCAATGTTATCTAATGTTTGGAAATTTGTGTGCCAAGATGATGCATCTTAGGTTAATTGCAAGAACGTTAGTAATCAGGAATGAGCGCTACCTGAAGGCCAAGAAGGAAAGAGAGGCCATTGTTAGAAAAATTGAGGGTACCAACTATGACAATGTCATTTGGTTAAGCGACACTAAAACCTTTAGTCACACTATTTCTTGAATTAGTGATGTAAAGAGAAAGATGAAGATGGAATCCAAGTACAACTATCTACCTTTTGTCTCACCAGTGAAGTTTGATTCCTTACCACTTTCCAAGGATATGCCCTCAAAAGGAAGTGTTAGCCTGGCATTTATCTTTAAAGACCCTAGAGTTCTTCTGATGGCAAAAGTAATTGTAATTTCCTCAAGTAATGAATATGAGGTTTATGTACCTCACAACTATGTATTGGATGACAAATCCAAATGTTACTTTTCATTTTGGGATAGATATGAACAAATGAGAGATGAACAGCAATCTATAGGGTATACCCCATTGAGTTATACATGTATGAAAGCGAATCTAAGGGATACTCTCCACTTGACTATCTAAATAGTCACTCTATGTAATCAAAAGGATATTGAGATCCTTGTGAATAATGAAATCATGTGATTATAAAAAATCTTGTGCTTAAATATTATGTGGAATTCCTTAGGTGTGAATGAATGCTCATTTAAATGTTTTCCATAAGATAATGATAACATGATTGAATCTTGTATGGATGAACCTTTAGGTATAATCCATTCTTGCAAAGATGGTGAGAACACAGACCAATCTTGGTGGAAGCCAAGAAGTTGGGCAAGGACCAGTAGGAGTTGAAGCTAGACTAGATCAAATATTAGCAAGGTTGGGAAACTTAGAGAAAGAAATAAGGGTAAAGGACAAAGTAGGAAAGGAAGTTCCAAACAACGAGGAAGAGTGAGAAAACTCTTCCCATGAACATGATAAAGAGAGAGAAATTACCTTCTCTATCTAAGGAAACTAATAGGAAGTGTATGGCTTTTGAACTTTCTAGAGATATGAAGAAAATCACCCCACCCAATTTTGAAGGAAGCACCAGTAGGGATGAAGTTGAGGCATGGTTGGTCCAAATGGAGAAATATTTTGAGATTTGAAATTATTCTATCACAAAAGCAGCATGAGGAGCATACTAGTTAGCAAGAGAAGCCTCTAACTGGTGGATGAATAAGAAAATGGAACTCGATCTTAGCTCATTGAAACTTACATGGAATGAATTTGTTGAAATTTTTCATAAAATATGGTTACCCTAGAACTCTATTTTGACTATAAACAAATATTTTCAAAATCTAAGACAAGTTAAGATGTCAGTTAATGAGTATTGGGAGAATTTTACCCATCTACTATCTAATGTTCCTACGTATCAAAAGGATGAATGCTTTCACATAAGAAAGTTAATCATGGGGCTTAATACCTAGATCGGGGGAGAGGTAGATGTTCACAATCAAGATACTATGGATCTTGTGTAGGAAAATAGAAACTGTAAGAAGATTGCAAGAGCTCAAGATAAGCCAAGTCCAAAGAAGGTTGCAGTTGTGAAAAAATTATAGAAAAAAAAGGGGAAAAAGGATCCCATAATAGTGGAAAAGAATCAAGAAGGGAACGTAAGAGGAATGGATCTAGCGGTGGGAATACCAACAATGTTGGTGGAAATTCCAATAAATATGGAGAACCCGCAAGGAACAAAGGACCGACTACTAGATGTTTCACATGTTGAGGAGACCACTATGCCAGTCAATGTCATAATAAGGCTTCTAGGTCATGATCTTATGGTAATCCACTTCCTACCCAGCAAGCGATGTTCTAGCAAAAGATTCATGTTGTTGTGGATGATCACCAAACAGAGTATCAAGTGACTCCAATATAAACTCTAGGTATTTTTTCTAGCTTACCCATTTCTATACTTATAGATACTGGACCAACTAAAAATTTCATTTCACCTAGAATAGCTAATCAATTATCTAGGAGATCTAGTTACATGGAAAAGTCTTGGGCTGTAGAATATGCAAACTAGACAAGAGCAATGATGGAACAATGTTTATTTGAAGCTAGGATTGAGCTACCATGTTTTTCTATAGAGGTGAACCTATATGTCATGCCTTTAGGATCCTATGATGTTATCCTAGGTATGAACTGGCTATGGAGACATAGAGATAAGGTAGATTGCCATGCCAAAGTAGTAGAATGCTTAGATGATCTTGTTAAGCAAGTGATGCTACAAGGGATACCTAGGGAGGTCAAGATATGTTAAATCTCTGCAATGCAATTGTTAAGGGCTAAGAAGAAAGGGTGCAAGCCCTTTGCAGTCAAGATGGAAAAGCTTGAAGATTATAAGGGATCTAATTCTCAAGAGAGTCTTGATAACTTTGGATCATAGAGCTTCCATGAGATGGAAGAAGGTGAAATGGAGGAAGCTGGAATGTTGGATATGGAGAGATATCCTATACTGTGGAAGTTTTCGGGTGTGGTTCGAGATGAATTACCTGGACTACCACCAACAAGGATATTTGATTTCTCTATTGATATAGTACTAGGATCTGAACATTTTTCCAAATTAGTACCCTACAAAATGACAACAACTAAGCTAATTGAGCTTAAGGCATAGTTGGATGAATTGTTTCCTAAGGGATTGATAAGACCAAGTGTATCACCTTAGGGAGCACCAATAATCTTTGTAAAAAAAAGGATGGTACTTTGTGTTTGTGCATAGATTGTCGCTTGCTTAACAAAGCTATGGTAAAGAACAAGTATCCATTACCACGTGTTGGTGATATATTTGATCAAATTAGGGGAGTTGAAGCATTTTATAAGATTGGCTTGTGATTTCAATACCACCAATTGGGAATTAAAGATGAGGACATCTTTAATAATGCATTCAAAACTAGATATGGACATTATGAGTTTATAGTTCTAATCTTTGGTCTAACAAATGCACCTACAACAATTGTGAACCTTATGAACTATGTATTTAGGGATTTCCTACATAAGTTTTTCTTATTTTTCCTAGATGATATTTTGATTTACTCAAGGAATGAAGAGGATCATTGTAGAAATTTAGAGATAGTTCTACAATGACTTAGAGAACATAAGTTGTATGGGAAACTTTCTAATTGTACCTTCTTTTAGAAGAGAGTGCATTATCTTCGACATGTGATCTCAACAAATAGTATCTCAGTTGATCTAGCTAAGATCAAGGCAGTACTAGAATGACCAGTCCCAAAAAATGTCTTTGAGGTAAGAAGTTTTATAGGGTGATCCCAAAATACTGGTTTATAACTTTTGGCCAAACTGGACATTTAATTGAATTTTTTAACTAAATTTTCACTTTTGGACACCTATGGCGGCTAAACCATGAGGAATTTAGAGATGATGCAAACTAGTGGTTTGTGATATTTTGTCTGTAGATTCTAAATATATTTTTTTCAAAAATTTTGGAATCAGATTGCACTTCTTTTTCCATCTCCTTTGAAAACTAATTTTTAATAGTAAACTCCATTTTTAAAGAGTGGCATTATTGGCTAACACATAATTTTTTTTCTATGAAGAATAAATTATATTTTTTTTTGAATTTAGGTTTGTAACTATGATAGAGCATGGAATTGGTTTCATAGCATTCCATTGAATATTTTTTTCTTAATTAAGTTTCAAAGTCAAACTAGTTACAACTTAGACATGATTTTTTGGCTAAAACATAATTTTTTTTGTGTAAGAGTTGTTGATGAACTCTAGCACCCAGGATCACCTGCAAAACCAAGATAAACCTTCCACACTAGAGCAGCAAGAGATAAAATGCAGGAATATAGTGCAATAACAAAATGATGTTATTATCACACACAAATGATACAATATGCCTCAACTCTCCCTTGAATTGACCGAGTTAATATGAACCCATATGGACTAGATAGGAGGGAGAGGTGAGTGTTGATTATATAGCACAATATGGGAAAATAATTCCAAGAGGGGCAATAACTCCCAAATAACCAAATTAGGTGGGATTTATGCCTACTTGGAAAATGAAAAACATGTGGCATAACCTACTTAGAAAGAGATAAATGAGTGGTTTTGTGAGGTGGCTTAAAAGGCCAAAAGAGGGTGTGAAACTCAACCACCCAAGTGTGATTGGGAGGAACACATGTAATTGATGGATTATGCCATGTGTCCTCACATGAACCACATCTCTTATAACCTAAGGTATGCTTAATAATGTGTAGGAAAAATAATATTAAAAAAACCTACACCAACACCCCCCCTTAAGCATAGCTTAGGTGGGTGAGAAGATGCAAAAATGCAAATATGGGTCTTGGCTACTAGGCCATGTTAGGTACCCATGTACAAAATACTCTCTCACAAATGGAGTAAAGGAGAAAACCCAGTGGAACAAAACTCCTCCCCAAAAGAGAGAAAAGAAAACAAGTTTCCCAAAACAAGAAGAATCCTATGTAAGGAAGAAGTCCCCTCCAAAATAGAAAGGAGAGGAAATACCATGTAGCCTTCCCCAAAGTAGTCAACTGTGCCAATGGTTGAAGCTCAAAACTGAATGTAGAACATGGTCCACGATCGTTGAACAATGTTCCTCCCCTTAGGAAGAAACAAAACCAAAGGTGTATGCAGGATGTCTTCCCATTCCTGAAAGGAATATGAAGGAAGAATTATGAAAATGTATGAAGTCTCTGAACTCTACCCAGGTGTCTCCATGTCGATGTTGAAAGATGTCACCATCAAATCAGGTGTTCTAGGCCACACCGCGGAAGATGACAATCTAGAACCTAGTGGAGATGGATGTAGAACAAAATTTGAGGACAAAAATATCTCCTTTGAAGACAAAGGTGCCTCCTCCAAATGTTGCTCAAAATTATCCACACTCATGTCAAACTGTGATGAATGATCATGTGGAGAATGAACAAAAGGATCCAAAGGTTCCTCCATAACAACTGAAGAAGAATTAACTTCATCAAAGAGAAGATGGATGCCATGAATAGTGTCTCCCAAGTTTGAAATATGAGACTATATGAACAAACCTGCAATGTCTATCAAGTAGTCATCCCAAGCAACTATATCTGGAAGACAATGTCAATCCTATTGCACTGAATCACAAGTAGCCATGAATGTAACACAAGTATCCTTAGAAGAAACAGTAGATAGAGGAGAAGGAATGCAAGGCTCAATAACTAGATTTGATGTGAGAATGCCAAGATTCAAATAGCCCAAATTCTCCTCAAAATCAAATGTCACACAAGGAGTGTGATCAACAGCCAAAGGATCAGAACCATCATTAGGTGCAAAGTCTGAAAAGGTATACAACTGAGATTCATAATCAACTATCCCAGTATCAATTATCTCTCTACTCTCCAAGTCTCTGATGATAATTGAATTAGGCATGAATTCCACAGTCTTCCCTGTTCCACCATGAGTGATCTGATAGATGGAAAGAAGATTATTTGTCAAGTGAGGTACACAAAAAACATCATTGAAGGTTCCATCCCCAATATCAATAGAACCTTTCCCAATTACACTCATGTAAGTGTTGTTGCCCATCAAAATAGGTGACATAACACAAGGCTCAAAAGAAGAGAAAATAGACTATGTAGAAGCCATATGATGAGAAGCTCCAGAATCTAGGAGCCATTTCTCTAATTCATGAATTGTAGAAGCACAAAGAGCTTTACCTTTATTTTTCTTAGACTTAGAAGCAAATCTTGTATGACCTTTATCCTTACTAGATCTCGACTGTTTGGAATGTGAAGAAGAAGAAGTAGACTCAGACATTCTAGAAGGTAGATCAATGTTGTTGTTCTTAAGAAGATGTTTCAGTTCATCAATATCTTTCTTATAACAAGAATGTTCTTCATGTCTAGTTCTCTTGCAATATGAACAACTAGACTTCTCCTTCTTAGATGAGTCCTCCCTTGTAGAGGATTTGTGTTGTGCTTGATCTGTGTGTGGATTTTTCTTAGATTTCTTTTGTTTCTTGTCAGATTGTCTTGACTCTTTCTACCCCTTAGGCTAGCTAGCCAACAAGGCCTGAGTTTGTGATGGCTTTATGAGACCCATAGAAAGAAGCTTTTTTTGTTCATGCATTAACATCTTAGAAAAAGATGCAAATGAAGGCATAGTATATGCAGATCCCATAGTCAATCTATGAGTATGAAAGCAAAAAAAAAAGTTGCAAATTCAGGACCAAGTTTATTCAGTGTATTATAGATTAGATGAATGTCCTTTTTATCAATACCATAATATTTACATTGTGCTCTCAGATCATTGACCTTAGTAATATAATCTTGGATGTTACCAAAGTTCTTTGGATCAAGGCTCATCAGTTCATTATCAATTTGATAACCTTTAACTTCATCTATTGTACTATACAAAGATTTTAACTTTTCCCAAGCATCATGTGAATTTTGTACAAGATTCAATCTGAAACATAAGATCAATGGAAACAAAACTACGAAGACATCCAAAAGCTTTTGTATGTTCAAGCATCCATTTTATCTTATTCTTATCATCTTTAAGTTTAGCAACCTTGTTTTCAACATATGGAGTATACCCAAGTTGTATTAAGGAATTCCATACATGTTGATTCCATGTTGCATAATTATAAGGTGTTAGCAAAGGAACCTTAGAATGATCCATGTGTGAAGGAAAAGTAGAGCACAAGTGAATAGATCGAAAACACACAATCACAAAGAAAGACCCCCCTTTTCACTCAATCAAGAATCCCCCCACAAAAAAAAATGATTTGGTACTTTATAAATCAGTGCATTTACAATGCTGGAGCTATTTTCCAGAGTTTTACAAATGTCTAAAATAGACTCAAATACTAAAGTACAATTAAATATCAAAATGAGAACCTAAAAATAGCACCAATGTGTAGTGTTCAGAAAAATATCAACTTTCAAACAAAGAATCACCTTGATCCGAGGTCATATGTGAAAGTTATAGCCATCTGAAGTTCCAAAAACAAGAACTATTCTTCAGATCTGTTGATAAAACTGATTTTCTGGAAAATCTAGATCACTTGAGAAAAAATGGATCACACCACTGCAAATCCTACAAAATTCTACCCCAAATAAAATAAAAAAACTTTGAAAAAAGAGCTTGTATGACTAAATTATGGCCCTCCAAAGACTGACTGCAAAATCAAAAATGTAATTGGAGAGGGGGTCTGCTGAAATGTTTTGATTTAGTTTCTGAAAAATATGTAACCTTTATGCAAAAAATAGAAATGACCCAGATGGTTTTTTTCTGCTTCCAATAAAACCCAAATGGCGGATTTTCTTTAAAATATACAAAAAATGTGGATCTAGTGTAAAAAAAATGCCTTTAGCAACATAAAATGACCCCAACAACCAAAAAATGACATGAAAAGGTAGAATCAGCTACTTAAGACAAGTAAAGGCATGCTACAACCTGCAATACTAGTTAAAACACTCACAAATCTCTCAAATTTGAGAAGGGGCTTGCAGATTTGATGCTCTGATACCATGTAAGAGTTGTTGATGAACTCGAGCATGTAGGATCACCTGCAAAACCAAGATAAACCTTCCACACCAGAGTAGCAAGAGATAAAATGCAAGAATATAGTGCAATAAAAAAATGATGTTATTAACACACACTAAATGATACAATATGCCTCAACTCTCCCTTGAATTGACTGAGTTAATATGAACCCATTTGGACTAGATAGGAGGGAGAGGTGAGTGTTGATTATATAGCACACTATGGGAAAATAATTCCAAGAGGGGCAATAACTCCCAAATAACTAAATTAGGTGGGAGTTATGCCTACTTGGAAAATGTCAAACATGTGGCATAACCTACTTAGAAAGAGACAAATGAGTGGTTTTGAGAGGTGGCATAAAAGGTCAAAAAAAGGTGTGAAACTCAACCACCCAAGTGTGAGTGGGAGCAACACATATAATCGATGGATTACACCATGTGTCCTCACATGAACCACATCTCTTATAACCTAAGGTATGCTTAATAATATGTAGGAAAAATAATATTAAAAAAACCTACACCAACATTTTGTATGTATCAAAATTCTTTTTTTTTTGTTGGATCAAGGACATCAATATATAGTGCACTGATATTTTTCAAAAAAAAAATTATAATTTTCTATTTTTCCACATGTGCAAAACAAAGAGCTTGATTTTTGGTGAAAAACCTATGTTTAATCAAACTAAAAAAATACATAATAAAACCAAAACATATTAAAATTCTATTTGATGGATAGCTAGTTCCAAGGACTACCATCATCTAGTTGAGTCTGTGAAGTCTCCTCCATTTTCATCCTCAACCTGAGCTTCGAAAGGAAAAATATTCAGAGATTTGGTAGAAGAGGAGGGAAGGGGAAAATTTGGGGCTTTTATGGACCCTGGTTTGAGTGAACCCCCCTTGGGGGTTTGCTCAAATGTGATATGGATCCCGGTTCAAGATAAAACTCCCTTTTTTAAATTTTCCTTTTCTTCATTTTAAAAATTTCCAAAAAATGGGTCCCATTATTAAATAGGGTTCACTCAAACCAAGGTCCATACAAACCCTTTTTGGGTCCACATGAACACCCCAGTTCGTGCAAACCCCTAAAAACCAAAAAAAAATCATGGGAGAGTTTTTGCAATTTTCCTTCCTCAACGGAATTGTAAACTAGTATTGTGGGATCACCCTATGGGTTTGGTGGGATATTATAGAAATTTTGTTGCAAAATTCTCCAAGATAGCCTTTCCAATTACTTTTTTTTTTAAGAAAGGGAAGAAGTTTGAGTGGATAGAGAAGTTCCAAGTAGCATTTGACCTACTCAAACAGAAGTTGACTATGACATTGATTTTGAAAGTACCAAATCTTGAAGGAGACTTCACTATTATCACAGATCCATCAAGAGAGGGCTCAAGAGGTGTATTAATGCAATTGCTTATGAATCAAGGAAGATGAAACACTATGAGAAAAATTATACATTGCATGATTTAGAGTTAACAAAAGTGGTTCACACATTGTAAATGTGGAGGCATTACTTGTAAGGGAAACCCTTTGAGATGAAAATTGATCATCATAGGTTGAAATATCTATTTACTCAACCTAATCTAAATGCAAAACAGAGAAGATGGTTGAAGTTAATAGCTGATTATGACTTTAATATCAATTATATCAAAGGAAAATAAAATTGGGTTACTGATGCCTTAAGTTGAAGACGTCATATTGCTTCAATAGTGACAATTCAAACTGACTTTAAAGGTCAAGTATTGTAGAAATGTAAAGAGGATGAGTACTATATGCAATTTAAGAAATCACTCACTATCAATCCGCAAGATGCAAGGTATGAAGGATTTCATTTTGAACCTAATGGATTACTTAGGTATAAGGGGAGAATGTATGTACCTAACTCAGAGGAGTTAAGAAATATAGTATGGAAAGATGTTCATGAAGCACCATACTCTAGACACCCCGATGTGACAAAAATGATGGTAGATGTAAATCCATTATATTTTTGGAAAAGGATGAAAGGAGATGCTACTATATTTGTGGCTAGGTGTCTTGAATGTCAAAGGGTGAAAACAGGGCATCATCATCTGACAGGCTTGGTATACCCACATGATATTCCAAAGAGAAAGTGGCAAGTCATAAGTATGGACTTTGTACAAGGATTGTCTATGTCAAGGAATACAAATAATTCCATTCTTATGGTTGTGGATAAGCTTACTAAGGTATGGCATTTCATACCCAGGAATCTAATTGATGGAGGTCCTATCATAGCTCAAAAATATGTGCAAGAAGTGTTTAGGATACATGGGATTCCTAAGAGGATAATCTCGAATAGGGATGCATGAGTCACCTCAAGGTTTTGGCAAACCTTATTTCTGCACTTGGGACTCAATTGAAGATAAGCTCAACATATCATTTGAAAATAAATGGAAAAATAGAAAGGGTGAATCAAGTACTTGAAGACCTACTTAGAATGTATTGCATGGATCAGCAGTACAAGTGGGAAGATTACTTTCCTTTAGTATAATTTTCTTACAACTCCTACCATTCCATAATAAAGATGGATCCTTTCAAAGCATTATATGGTCGAAAGTGTTGAACCCCTATAATTTGGGATAAACTTGAGGATAGGGTGATTCCTAGGCCAAAAATGTTGGTTGAAATGGAAGAACAAGTGAGGGTTGTTAAGCAAAGGCTAGCTAAAGCTAATGATAGACATAAAAGCTATGTTGATACAAAGAGAGTGCCCCAAAATTTTGCAGTAGGTTCCAAGGTGTTGTTGAAAGTAAAAACTCATAAGAGTTCCATAAAATTTGGGATGTCTTCCAAATTAGTTCCATGCTATGTAGGACCTTTTAATATTCTTGAGGAAGTGAATCTAGTAGCTTACCAAATTGCATTTCCAAGAACTCTTGCTAGGATGCATAATGTCTTTCATGTTTCTTACCTAAAGAATAATATACCAAGTGATAATCATGTGATTAATTGGAATGCTTTATAGGTATAGGACCCTAGAGTGGTAACACTCAAGCTTATCAAAGTGCTTAGAACGCATAAGCTTCACTTGCATAACAAGGAAGTTCTATAATGCAAAGTCCAATGGGACCAGTATGCAAAAGACTGCCACTTGGGAAGACTATGCTGAGATACAACAAAAGTTTCCACATATTTTTGAAAGTGCTTGAAAACAATGTTATCTATTTGATTAGATTATGTTTGCTACATAAAATCATCAGGGACAATGATTCACAAGGGGGGAATATACCACACCCCAATTGTGTATTTACCTATTTTCTATTACTGTGCTAAGGTAAAATATTGCATGTGTGAATGTACTTTGAATTATGATTTATAATATATGTGCTTGTACTTTGTTATCAATGAATTATGAATGAATGTTATTTCATTTAAGGTTATGCAATGGAATGCGTATATGTGAAATGGATGGTTATCGAATTGGATATTCTAACTATGGAGAAATATAATGTGAAATCATATTTTGTTGAACAACTGACTACCATGGGAATGTGTTAGTTGGATGCAAGTTTATGTTCAATCCTCCAAGTACAAGGGGAAGTATCACTCATGAGAAGAACTTGGTTGAGTAACCAGTGATGTAACCTAACTGAGCTTACACACACACTCACAGTAAAATGGTTGATTCAAGTTATTGTGTTGGGAATTGCTAAGTCATCCTTTAGTATGATGTGTTTGCATTAGTAAGGGTCTTGATTACTGTTGAATGCATTTTTGGATGATGTTTAAATGTGTTTGGATCCTATTAGTTCTTCCTCATGTTATTATGCTTTATTGATGTGATGAACACACGATGAATGTATGTATATGTATGCATATGCATGTCGACGATAGACCATACACATAAAGGAACACATACATGAGTATATAGGTAGACATACCTATGTACACTTATGAATGGGTTGCTTATGAGCATGGTGTTATCGAATAGACAATACGACATGTATGTGTATATGTATATATATACATCACAGTGTGTTTCCTATCAATAAGATAGAAATTGTTGATGTGCTTGGTTGTGCAATCAAACGTAAATATATATATAAGATATATACATATATCCATATGTACACATGTGTCAATATATAATTATATGTGAAATAAAAATTTCCATACATATATATATATATCAATATATGTATACATACATATACATATGCATAGAGGAATATATATAAATATATATATAATTGATATGATTATTATATGATTGTTAACTTGATCATATTCATTTTTATATTGATTGTATATATATACTTGATTGACATGGAATATATATATATATATAAGTCTACGAATAGCCTCAACACTGTGTCTTATATATATATATATATATATATATATATATATATATATATATATATATATATATATATATATATATATATATATATATATATATATATATATATATATTAATAAAGGTCAGTTTGCTTGTATGATTAATAGAGGCCGATTGGTATATATGTTATATGCAAAACATTAAAGGCTAATCTATGCAAGTAATATGCAAATGATCAAGGCTAATATGAAGTATTAAGCCTTGGTTGATACTACTTAAAATTCAATAGTATTTTATAGCAGCGTATTGTTTCTACCTTAAACACATTTATCCAAAAGACAAAGTGTTGGAAATATTAAGTAACGTGTTGTTGTGCAAGTGGTTTAAAAACACAATAAAGGGAATTATCAGCCAATAACATGTGTTAGGCCTCAAAAACACAAGTTTTGAACCTTAAGAGGGTGTAAATCTCTTACTACATTTTTGGTTAACAAAAGGGGCAAATTTGATTGATAACCCCCTACTCTTTAGGCTCTGCTAAACCTAGGTGGGTGTACCTAATTGATAAGGCAGATTTGAAGGTTTGAAAATGACCTCTAATTTGGGAAATCTACTTACAATGGCACATAGATGTGAGGTAGATGAAAATCTTAATGACTAATTACTAATGAATATGTTTCAATAATCAAGAGTGTGAGAAAATTTTATATAAAATATTCTAAATTTGAATAGTGCCTAATCCTATTGGGTGAATGGAATTGAGGGGTCGATGATGATGATGGAGACAGATATGTAGGATAGGTAGATCTATTTCTCAACTTAACTCTAACTTTTTGGGAACTTTGTATGTTTGCACCTTGTACAAACATCCAGGTTTGTCAGTTATTGTACTCTTCTTTATTAATACCAATGTTATTCTCCCAAATTAATGTGATATCATGAAAGGAATTTAAATTATTAACTTGAGGGAAACCAATTAGAATAACTAATTTAAAAGGATTTTAATCCTTGGCAGGAACCAATTAAAATGAATTATCTGAAAGGAATTTAATTCACCCTAGCCATAATCCAATCAATATAATCACACAACAACAACAAATGTATCCTGACAAATTGTATAAATTTGAATAACCTAGAAGAACCATTTTGGAGACAACAAAACAACATATAAGAATGAATGTTAACACAATAGTTGAACACTGGAAATAGATCACCGATTATAAATAGTCTTCTCCATTGTATTGCTTCAAAAGATGTAGATTAATAGCAGAAGTTCTGAGATATGGAATGGATGAATGGAATATACTATAGTAATGCAACCTATCTACTACTAATGATGATGATGATAATGATGATCAAAACTGGGTCTTGGTTTCCCCTTTTATATGGGAAGCAACAAGGTACACACCCATTACAAAAAGGTATGTATTTTTATAACTTTAACTAATTGTTATTTGTTAAACATAAAAAAACAAGTTGAGGAAACACCAACAGGTAGTAACACTTGCTCTATTATTCACTGTAGAGAACTCATGACCTCTAAGGATCTGGAAAATTTCTCCTCTCCATGATAAAGTGCTCAATCATCTTGCATTCCTCAACTCAAAAATTATTTCTCCACACTTGGGGCCTGCTCAGTTCTGGTGATGAATAGGTGCATTTCTGACAAGTACTCAATATAATCCTCTTTGATGGGAGTTTTAATATTTGACAGAGAATCTGTCATATTGTACTCCATGTACATTATTCCCTTGAGCTATTTATGAGTATTTCCCAATACCCTCTCATCATCATTGACCATCTCAAGTGCTTGTGGTAGTATCTTAGCCAATTCATCCTTCCAATGGTTTTGTCCTTTAAGTCTTCCTTCATCATTGAAAAACATGGGAAACTGGATATCCAATGGTTGATCGAAGTCATCGAGCTTAACCTTAATCTTGGCACGAAACTCCTCATGCCAATTGGTTAACTCATTATATCGATGGAGGATTTGTTCATTCATGAATTTCT
>VDFB02281492.1:1029386645-1029530954 GCA_007258455.2 Sequoia sempervirens
AGCCAACAATGAGAGAGAGTTGAAGATGAGCTCCAAATCTCAACTTCTTCAAGACCAAGCAAAATTTTTCCTTCCTCCAAGCAATCCAAACACCAAGCCCAAAAGAAGAACCCTTTCCTTTCCTTTCCAAAGGATTCAAATAGGAGTCAAGGGTTAGAAACCCTTGGAGGAGAGTGTGACACATGTCAACCTCCTATTCACTCCCATGGACACTCCTCCCCACAAGTTCTCACACATGTGTGAGAACTCTTGGGGAAGTGAAAGGCCAAAGAGTGTTCAACACTCAACAAGGTTTTCAAATCTCATAAATGAGATTTTGGAGCCAACACTCCAAACCCATCCCCAAAATCCGTCACCCTTCTTGATGGCTAATTAAGAAGGGTCACAACTTGCAATTTTGACAAGTTATGGGTTTGATTTGACCCCTAACCCATAGGTGACTATCCTAGGGGTTAATTAAGGGCCAATTAACCCAATTTAAGGACTAATTAAACCTTTGAAAATCCTCAAAAGAGAAATTGAAATTGTAACCCAATAAAATAATTCCAACATGCCCCAAAAACCCTCAATAAAAGTTTGATTGACTTTAAAAACATAATCTCAAGATTCAACATTAAATATTTTTAATCACAAATTAAAATACAACACAAGAGGCTATGTTCCATTCTTCATGGACCATAGTGGCTTCACTAGGCTGACACAATCGGGTACCTTGGGTTACCTCCAATCCCATTGGCCATGGGCATGTACCTGCACACTCAATGTCCACATGTCAAAATATCCAATGCATGATAATCAATAATTAAATCATAAATTCATATGCATATATTTAGTACAATCTAGCTCTGAATCAATAAATTCCATATATATAATCATTCTTCCTCTAGCAATAACATATTTTATCAATTCATGTATAGTCATGGCATAACAAGGAAATCACATCTTCACTAAATTAAATTTAGCATCCTATCAATTCCATCTCATTTTAAAACAATTGTCCATTTCAATCATGATAACCAAATCATATGAGTATATCAATAAAGGAAGCATAATGTGCATATAATCATCATAGCATCATAAGCATAAAACAAGCATAACATCAAGAGTCTATGATCATCCAAAATAGTCCAAAACACATAGAGTATCAACATGATCGAATCAAAAGATGGCCAAAATGGTGTATCAAATGGTAGGCCTCACAATAATCACACTCTATGTTGATTCCTGATAAGCTTATACATAAGTTTTAATAGAAGTTACATTTAAAAGTAATAATTCATCAATGGATATATTTATAATATTTGATTTTTCCTTAAAAACTCGTAGACAACCTTAATGGAAGCTTTATCTTAAAATCAATAAATCATATTTTCTTTTTCAAACAATAGATTTATAACATTGATTCTTTAGTATCTTATTATCTCATATATATATATATATATATAAATGGAGATCATCTATAAATCAAGAATTTAAAAATATGAATTAGTAAAGTTTCTCAATTAAATAGTAATTGATAAATTACCATTATTACTATCCACTTTGAAAATTAGTATTTGTTTAAAATTGAAGCAATGGGTGTTAGTTTTATTACTCCAAAAAAAATAGTGCTGCCTTAATTTATTTAGCAAGAGCATGTTGATAACTAGGGTTAGTTTAAAATTCCAATTAAAGTTAGCTTAAATATATCTTCAAGAAATAGTTATTTTTGAAAAAGAGAATATTATTTTTTATGTATCTGTGATTAAGTAAAATATTTCCAAAGTAAATTATAAGATAGATGCTATTAAAGTTATACTATTTACAAGATTGTTAGAATAGTTATTTGATTTCATAATAAATAATAGTAATTATTTTATAATCAAATTTAAAGATAAATTTAGTTCCAACAAAAAGAAATAATTATTAAATAAAAAAATGGAAAGAAGTAATTAGTCACTTCGAATTGATTTAATTAGTTTTTAGCAAGTTGCCACAAAGCAATTGAGGTTAATATTAAAATTATTTCCAGAATACAAATTTAGATAGATTTATTAATTAATTCAATTTGACTAATTGTAAAGCTAGTTAGTATGTATTTCTAATTAATTAAAAATATATATAATTTATTAAGTTGATGTTCTAAAAGTAATCAATTAGAAGGACAATTACTCTAAAACCAAAAAATATGATTCTTTTTCTAAGAGGAAACTAGTATTAAAAGATTATTTATTGTAAAAAAAATAGGTTTCAAATTGAACTTATGCATATCTAATAATTGTATTAAAAAAAAGAAATGAGGCAATTTCTAGATTGTGTTAAATAGAACTTAATTCAAGAAGATGAAACTTATAATGTTTTATTTATTTATTTACTTAAAAAGAAAGAAAAAAAGAGAAGAAAATTTAATCTAATAATATTTAAGAAATGGTTTTCTTATAACAATTATCTTTGTCATCATAAATGAAATTAGATGTTCATATTTGCTTAAAATAAATTATCCCTCAATAAATACTTAGTTAGGAAAATCATACTTATTTAAGATTTTTTTTTCTAAAAGCAATAAAGCTCTTGTTAGGAAACAAATCAAATTTGTAGATTCATTATCTAATAAACTCAATCAAATCATTGCTTAGTTTCAAACAATTTAAGGAAATGTTGTATTTACTTTAGTGATATAATTATATTTCCAAATTAGTTATTTTTGTCTTAACTTATTTAATTTTGCATAATTGTTTTCAATAAGTTTAAATCATTTTAGAAAGTAGATTAGTGATGGCAAGTAAAATAACTTAACTTCTAAATTCTTCTCAAACAATTATTATTGCATCAACTTAGTTATTTTTGCATAATATAATTGCATTCAATTTACTGTTAATATTTGAATATTCATTTATCAAAGATTTACTTTAATTCATTTCCTTACAAAGTAAATTATTAATGTAAGTAATTTAGTGACTAATATTATTTTGTCATTTATTTGTTAAAAATGTTAGTAAACTTTCTTATGTATGATACTATCAAATGTTCTTATTTGTTAAAATCCTTAAATTGTAAATTAGTAATAATATTTAACTATATTAAGAATAGATTAGCATCTTTAGATAATTTCACTTCTTAAATAGATGAGAATTAATACTTGTAATTCTCATACATTGTATATTAGGATCTTGGTAATCAGAAAGTGGAAAGGAAGTTGTTTTTTTATAGAAAATTAGCTTAGGATCTCTATTTGCATCATTTTAATTTGATGTTGTCTTGATATCTTTTGTAATAACAATTAATTAAGTAAAAGAAGAGTTTATTATTTTCATTTAAAGTATTGTATTCCATGAAGTAGTTAGATGATATTTTCTTAGTTAGGTAAACTTTAATCAAGAGTTGAAACTAAAACTAGTAGCGTTCGGTATCAGCGATGCCTCTGGCTCACATTTACGGGTAATGCCATCACGCTTGAGCTACTGCATCCATAGCCTAACACAGCTGCAACAACGGCGTCTACGGCATCGTCCCTTCAAATCACCGGGGAGAAATAAGGAACACCATGTTAATAAAATCCAAGAGATGGGTAATCTCTCTTGGATTGGCAATCTAATAATATAATTTTAAATGAATGAAAATACGCTAGTCCAAACCTAGTAAACCCCATTATAGGGTTCAATGGAATTGTTTTAATATTGTAATACCCCCATGTTTCTGATACTATTTACTACTATTGTTTGCTTTTATATGTTAGTGTGATACTAAATTGTGATGGTGATTGATTCATTGATTTGGTGTGTGTGGTTGTGTAGTTTAGTTGATTGCTACAATTGATATTATTATTATGATTTATGATACTCTGTATGTAGGGTTTGGATTATTTTATTATGTAATGCTTTCTCTCTAATGTTTTATATGTCGATGTGATAATCCTATGGTGATCATGTTATTTGAATTCCATATTATTTTATAATTCAATGGTTAAATAATTAGTGAGGATGTTGTAGTTAAGAATCATGTTATCTTATGAGCAATTTGTTTAGAAATGATAGTTTTTCATTGATATTGTAATTGTAGAATAGATTAGGTGAGAGGACAGTGTAGCATCACTTGTTCACGAGTGCCCTGCTACACTGTAATTCCTTCTCACGATAGAATTTTTGATCATATATATATATACATGTGCTACTTGACATTTATTTGGATGCAGGATTGCAGGATTAAGTCTCGATTCCACTTGCTTCGGCAGGACAGGGTGAGCAATAAATTAACCCAATGGGTAAAAATGTTGAAAAAGGGAGTAGGTTTGGAAGTGTCCCCGTCCCAAGTCCGTCGTCTGTTGTGAGTCATTGTGTTATGACTGAAGTTTTCGTTCTCGTTGATTGTGTAGTTTGATTGTTGAAGTATTCATTTTATTTAAGGTTCATGTTTATTTAATTAACCTTATTTTATAAGATAATGGATTAAAGTTGTCTAGTTGTTTGATTTAATTGTGTGTTAGTTGAATGTTAAATTTAAATATATTATAAATTAAAAAGTGATTTAATTTATTAAAAGAGTAGATAATTATTCTAAATTAATATTGTTGAAGATAATTAAATAATATCTTTTTATTAATATTAAATTAGCAAATCATGTAAGCCGGTATTGGCATGGTGTGATGGTTTAAAGGTGGCATTGTTGTTTGTGCCACCAAGGTTCAAACCCCATTGGGGTGGTATTGTTGAATGGTTGTAATTCGGTTCATAGCTCTGATCAAAAGCATTTACCCCTTGAATAAAAATTAGCAAATCATGTATAGATAATATCTTGATTAAATAAATTATTTTAATTAAAAACTGGAGATAAATTGTGTTTTTAAAAGTTGGAAAAGGACCAATAGGAGAGAGGCTTTTTGAGAAAAGAAAGCAGAAGGGCTTTATTGCTCTTTATTTTTGATTTATTATTTTTTTTAGGAGGGATTATTCACACATAGAATTTCTACTCTGTTGTTTTTGGGATCTAGAAAAGAAAAATAAAAAGAAAAGAAAAGAAATTTTGTTAAAAACTTTAGGGAAAATAAATGAGCTGAAGATAGATAGATCCGAGAGAGAGTGGCAGGAGGCGATCGAGAAGGAACTGCAGGAGGAATTCGAAAGGAGGTTACAGAAGGGATTCTTCTTCAGACGAAGGACTCCACGTTTTCTTTTGTCATTTATCACTATTTCTGTTGTACTTTGAAACAATATTGTTTGATGTGTTTTGAAAAGTTATGGAAATAAGTTCTGTGATTTTGGAATTCATTCGTATGAACCCTTAACCCCTTTTTGTTGAAAACTTCAGACAAATATTTCTTTGAAATTCTTCAATATAGTTAATAGGGAAGTGGATTATTTGAAATAAAAATCATTGCATGATAAAATGAATTTATTTACTAGGGTTATTTAGCATCTGGAATGAAAATCTTATTTTTCCTATTATTTATATTATAAGTTTTGAAGGATTAAAAAATAATAATAATAATAATAAACAAATAAATAAAAATAATACCTACATGTATTATTTCTATATAATCTGTCTTGTTTTTAAAATCTGTAGTTGTTGCTCCTGTGTACTTTGTGTACTAAATATATCCTACTGAATAAAATATGTATTTATTTCTATATAATATTCTTAAAATATATATATATATAAACAAAGATAAATATAGGCACATATAATTGTTCATAATTACGTTGTACCAGTTTCTGGTTGTGGTTCAGAATGAATAGTATACCCCTGTCTTTGAATTTCACGTTATTAATGATTGTTGTGGATACAATAAAATTTATAAAATAAATAAGTAATATAAATATATATATATATATATATATTTTTTATATATATAAAATTGTATTGAGGATTCGTATTTGGTATGAAGAATAAAATGTATTTTGCTTTGGAATCCTCATTTGTTTTACCTTTTTATAAATATAACTTTATATATATATATATATATATATATATATATATATCGGCGTTTATTGCAAATCCGTAGCTTTGTATTATATGTTTAATTTAATGAATTTTCCTTTTTACTAGACTCGCGTTTGAAAGTTTATGAGAAAAAAAAAAAAAGCAAATTTTATTATTAAGGCAGTGGGTGGTCGGCCAGGCCGTACCACCCCCGACCCCCAGTCCTTGGCACAGTAGTGGCAGCTGCCACTAGGCTACGCACAGCAGCCGTAGGCTGCTGTACGCAGCCCAGTGGGGGCTGCGTCCTCCCACTTGGGAGGTACGCAGTACCTCCCTATTGGGGGCTACGTACTACTTAAATAAATTTGTTTTAGTTTTTTTTTTAAACTTTTATTTACTTCCTGTTAATAAGATTTTTAAACAATGTTTTGATTTATTTCGATTTTGTTTTATCATATATATATATATATATATATATATATGCGGTTGTTAAATTTTAGAGTATTGTTTAGACAGTTTTTATAATATGATTTAAATAGGATTTTAATATATGTTTTTTTTATATAATTTAAAAGTGGGATTTCAATATATGTATTAATAGTTATATTTTATTTAATATATATATATATAAATATTTAATATATATATATTAATATGTATATATGTATTAAATATACTTATATATATTGATATATGAATTATTTAATTAAATTTGTCTATTTTTGTACAGTGAGTTTTAGATATTTATTTTTGTAAGTATTTATACATATTATTTTCCTTTGTTGTAATGTTGGAAAAATATAGTATAAAATAGGATTATATTAATGTAATTGTAAAAATTAGAAATAAACTACGTGTTAGTTAACTGAGTGTTTTTGAGTAGTTGATTTATTTAATTGGCAGAATTTGTTGTTTATTAGAATGAGTTTTATGGCATTACTTATGTATTCGCTGCCTCTCGAGTTTATGTGTTTATTGTGATTTTTCTTTTGTTTGAGTTATGTCTCGTAAGAAAACTCTAGAATTAGCTTGTCTGGATATAGGAACCTAAGAGGTGTTTAGGACTTCCAGAGGAGTGGTTACTGTGATCCTTATTCAATCTTGTATTTTGATGTTGTCCATATGTTTTGGCTTCGGTTGTGGTATTGATGTATACTTGGATCGTATCGTTTATGAATGTCATACATGTGATTTTGGGCAAGAGGGTTATGCCTCGCGGTTGATCCATTGTTGGTTCAATTTTGCTTGTGATACAATCCTTGGTAATTGGATATTTTGTGTTTGAGTGTTTAGAGAGAGTGGCTTTAGTGGGGGCCGGCGCACAAAGGGGCTGTCAGGGTAACCCACATAGAGTTAGATTAATCAGTGATAACTTAAGTAATAAACCACGGGTGGGGATTAAACACTAATAAGATAATTGTGTAGCCTCATCCGCCTGTTAGTGCTATCATAGACTAAAGGGGATTGAGAAGGCCATGGTTGGCAAGGTCATTGCCTTGTCTTCCCGAAAGGCTAATGACCCCGCATGAGTAACCCTATGGAGCAGCGCCTTGAGATAGGCTGTCAGGAGAACCATAGATGGAAGCGGCACCTTAACTTGGTTGTCTAGAGAATCCATTTAGAGATGGAGGCGGCACCTTGTGGTAGGTTGTCAGGATAATCCATGTGAAACCATTGCGATGACACTCTTGTTTAACATTCTATTTCTGTTGATTTACCGAAGTCCTCTGGAAGTGATTTATTGTTTTGTCTTTGGTCATGGTTGGTAGTAGTATTTGATATTATGTCTTGAGTTTCATTGATGTTGTGATTATGACTGGTAGTTGTGTTCATCAGTGGTTTGTTGTTGTGCCTTTGGATTTGTCGTTGTTGAGTTTCTAAGTGGTCTTGATGTTATGATGTCTGTCTGGAGTTAGTCTTGTGCTATTGTTAGACATGCTTGGTTGGGGACCCTTCCTTGTCTACTCCCAGCACGGGGGTGGTTGGGTGGAACGTGCTTCGCACCCCGTTGGGTTTCCCTTTCTGTTGCAGATGTATCTTTTACTTGCAGGGCTTTTGGTGAATGTTGATGATCTAGTAGTTCTTTGTACTAGATGGATGTTATACTTCAGATGTAATGTAATCATTGATGTATTGTCTCCCACGTGTGCTGGGATGACCATGTTGTAAATTGTATATGTGGTCATTGGGATGTATGTTCAGACCGTTGTATTTTTACTATCATTTGGATGTGATGTATATTTAGGCCTTGTATTTATTCAAGAACTATCACTTGTAATATTTGGATATGTTATGTTGTATCTATCAAAATATGTAACACTTTATGTCTTTATAATTCCATGTATTGTCACATGTGCATATGGTATTAATATGGTTAGTGTTTAATGGATATTTTAATGATGAATTGGGAATGAATAGATTTACGTAATTGATTAATTATTGCTATCTTTTTTATAGTTCTTATGGGTTAGTGTAGTCATGTCACTTTGTGTACCCCATTGGAACTAGTTGTGCCTCTTGATACATTGTTATGTTATAATACTTAAGTATGTTATTATGTTCTTTTAAAAAAAAATTGTTTCATTATTATTAGTTCCTTTGGGGTTCGCACGGCGGGGCGTGACAACTTGGTATCAGAGCCAAGGTTGCTAACGCTGGGTCCTCTGGGTAGTTTGTGTCTGTTAGGCAACCTTTGCGTAACTCTTGATCTTACATAACTTTAATCATTATGCAGGATTATGCCTCGAGGTAGAGGTCATGGCCAAAGAAGAGGCCGAGGTGGTGGTCATAGAGTCAACTGCCGAAGTCCATCACCGCCAAGCATTCATGGTTCAGTGCACGAGGAACAACTAAGTCCTCAACACAATGTGTCAGGCGATGGACAGAATCAGGGACAACCTAGTTTGGATGGACAATTGCAACACATTCTTGGAGAGATTCTTGGTCATTTGGGACCTAGGCAGGATGAGGTGCAACTGGTTGAGAGAGAGAGAGAGGTCACCGAGGTGCAGGGATACAAAAGTGGTTCAGGATGCATTCATAGCAGGCCATATGAGAGATCTGATGCGAGCACACCCTCCTATTTTTGATGGTTCTGGAGGAGGTTTAGAATCCGAGACATGGTTAATTGACTTAGAGCGATGCTTTGCGATGCACCCCTATGGTAGCAATACCAAGGCTCGGTGTGCAGTTAGGCACCTGTGAGGTTTCACATCTACTTGGTGGCATCTTGAAGAACAAAAGTTACACCTGGACATCAGTATGGTCACATGGGAGTTGTTTCTAGACAGGTTCAGGGCTCACTTCCTCTCAGACCATTGGAGGCAACGCAGGGCTGATGAGTTTCATGACCTCAGGCAATTGTCGATGTCAGTAGAGCAGTATGAGCGATGCTTCTATGAGTTGAAGTAGTATGCAGGTATCAGTCACGATGAAGGGATGTTAGTACAACATTTTGTTCGAGGCTTAAATGCCCAAATTAGTGGTGGTGTGAGAGTCTTCCAGCCGAAGACAATGGAGGTAGCGGTTGAGAAGGCTCGGTTGGTTGAAGAAAATCTAGCTATGGCACTGGGAGGACATATAGGAGTTCAGGTTGGCAATGCACCGTCATTGGGTGTTGGTTCTCATGGAGGTCCAATCATAGTTGCGGGGTCCTCTAAAGGTCATCAGGAACCCACTAACGGTGAGCAACAACAACGCTCTCCATCTCAACAGGGAAATAGATCGCAGAACAGGAAGTTTCAGAGTTGGCAACGTAATAGGCCTGATCATTTTGTGCAGCCGGCATAAAGTATACAGTCAGCACCGACACAAGGAAGCTTTCAACAATCAAGTGCACTAGTTGGAGTCAGAGGCTTTGGGTGGAGTATAGGTTGCTTCTCATGTGGTCAGTAGGGTCATATTGCGAGGAAGTGCCCTCAAGGGAACACTACAGGTTTTAGTCAGGCACCAGCCGCGTCTGAGCCGACAGTAGGTGATGCGGGTAGAGCTTATCATGTGTTTTCGGGTTTTGCAGGACCCAAATGATGAAACTTTGGAGCCATGTGTAACATCCCTCCTTTTTGTGCTTTGTTAATCAGGCAATGTTTTCCTATGTTATGCTTCGATCATGTTAACATGTAAATTAATGATGCTTTATGCTTTGATTATGTTAATAATGTTAGCTTTGTCAGTTAGTGATATTGTATTGGTGAAGGGGACGGGGTTGTATCACTCGCTTGCGAGTGCCCTATGATTCTAAGATTTCCTCTTCATGGTGTGTCTGATCATATTATGTATATATGCACATTCGACATGCTCTTTGTTGCAGGTTGACAGGCACATGACATCGACTTCACCTGGTTTCCAGGTCTGAGTGTGTCCATTGACCAACGGAAATTAATTGGGAGATAGTAGCTAGGGTTTCCGAACCAGGTCGTCACCCTAGTCATAGCATGTTGTTGGTTTGTCGTCGGGGTCAGTTGTTTTAACTTGGTCAGTTCCCTTCGAGTGTTTATTTAATTTCAGGTTTAATGTTTATTAAATGACTTGCATAGTCTAATTAATGATTAAATGTGTTTAGTTGCAAGCTAAAAGTGATTAAATAGCTTTTGGAAATTATAAATGATGAATATTTTGTCTTATTGAGATGTTGGAAAATTAGTAATTAATTAATTAATTTAATTGAATTAATAAAATAATCTAATTTTGAGGGTGATCCCATAATAGTGGTTTACAATTTTTGGCCAAACTGGACACTGAAATTATTATTTTTAACTAAATCTTCACATTCGGGCACCTATAGCGGCTAAACTATGAGGAAATTAAAGATAGTGCAAACTAGAGTCTCATCAAATTTTGTCTGTAGATTCTAAAAATATTTTTTTCAAAATTTTTGGAATCAAATTGCACTTCTTTTTCCATCTCCCACGAAAATAGATTTTTTTTAGAAAACAACATTTTTAAAAAGTGACGACAATCAAGATAACGCATAATTTTTTTTCCTTAAAGGATAAAATTTTAATTCTTTCAAATTTATATTTGTAACTCTGATATCTAGTGCTTCCACTTGGTTAGATAGTTTTTATTGAATATTTTTTCCTTAATCAAGTTTCAAAGTGAAATGAATTACAATTCAGACACAGCGCGACTCATAACGCGTAACTTTTTTTGTATATGTCAAAATTTAATTTAATTTTTTTTTTGGATCAAGGACTTCAATATCTGGTGCACTCATATTTTTCTTTTTTTTTTTGATATTCTTCTATTTTTCCACATGTGAAGAACAAATAAATTCATTTTCGATGAAAAACCTATGTTTAATAAAACTTAAAAATAAATACATAACAAAACCAAAACACATTAAAATTATATTCATTGGATAGCTTGTTCTGAGGAATACCATAATCATTTGAAATAAATTTTAAATGAATTCATTTGATCCCCCAAAATCTAAATCAAAAGTGATTTTTTATCAGCATTTTGATAGGTGTAAAGGAGACGCATTTATAGGTATGGTTTAAAACTAGTGAGGTTCTATCCAAGTGGGTTTTATCTAAGGTGATTTGATCAAACCCTCTTCAATTGGAATCCTTAAAATGGAACTTTTTAAGGCTTAAATCATTATTTTTTCTAAAAATATGTGATTTCAGCTAAAATTCGTTCCTCTCAGGAATTGTAAACCACTATTATGACAACACCCTTGAATTACATTTATTTTATTATTGTGTGAATTAATTAAATTATCCCTATGAATTAAAAGTGTAAAAGATTTAATTATTTTGTTGAAAATAAAAGGCTAGAATATTTTGAATTCAAATTGGAATTAGAAAATGCGTTAAGGTTATTAAAAAATTCAAATGTTTTCTTATGGAAAGACTTTGGGGTAGAAAAGATATTTTCTGAATTAGTTGACTATTTTGGGGAAGGATATTTGTGAAGAGTTGAATATGATTTTGAAATTGAATTTAGTGTGAATTTGAAAGTGAGTTGCATTTGCATTTTGAATTTAATTAGAATTAGAATTAGAATTAGAAATTGAATTTGAATGTGAATTTGGGGAGTTTGGAAAAAAGGATATATTTTTAGTTAGGGTTTTTCTTTCAATCTCTCCATGGATTCTTGGTTTTGGATTTTGGGTGGAGAGGCTTGGAGGAGGCTAAGATGGTGGAGTTGAAAGGGTGCTTGAAAATCTCCATGGTTAAAGCTTGCAATTTTGGAGGAAACACAAGGTTCCATCATTTCTTCCTCCATCTCTTTTGCTCATTTGAATGATTGAAAGTATAGTGTTAGATTCAATGGAAACTCATGGAAAAGCTCTTAAATTTGGTAAATGGTAGATAGTTTTGGAATTGAAATCAAACATGGAATTTAAACCAAGTTATGGAAAGAAAATCCAAGAAAACTCAATGTTTAAACTAGATTTTTTCAAAACCCATTTGCTTATTTTGAAATAAGTTCTATCTCTTGATTTGGGTTGGGATTATTTTTGCTATTTGGGTATGAAATCAAGTTTTGGGTATATATATTGGTGAATACAACCATATATATTAATATATGGAATACCACAAATATATATATATAATATATTGTTCTTTTAGGAGTTTTTAAAAATGTTGGGTAAACCAGAAAATACTTGAAATTTCATTTTAAAAAAAAAAAACGTATGAATATTTTATATTAAAATATGTTTTTTGGGGTGGTGGGAGGTCAAACCCCACCCCACCGCCGCGGCCATCGCGGTCGCCGCCCGGCAGGGAGGCGGCACTGTGTGCGAAGCACATAGCCACGGCCGCCTCGCGGGGAGGCGGGCACTGTGTGCCCCGCACACAGGCTCTGCCGCCCGGCCGGGGGGTGGGGCACTGTGTATGGAGCACACAGGCTCCGCCGCCATGGGCGGCGAGGGCCTGCGTGCAGGGCTTCGGCCCTTTGGTTTTCTTTTAAAACAAATTTACTTTTAAAGATATTTACTTTTATTTAATATTAAATTCATTTTATATATATATTATTTATATTTTATTTTATATATTATATATATAATATTTAATATTTTATATTATATAAAATATAATATTTTAATATATATTTGATTAAAAGAATTTTAATAAGTTCAAATGTATGTTATGTTAATCTTGAGGATTTAAGAGTTGATTTAATTAGAAAATAAAATATTATTTGATTTGATATCTTTTGTTTAAATGGGAATTTAAATTAAAAGTGATATAATTTATTTAATTGCAAATAAAATATCACTTCATTTGATATATTTAAATAATGTTAAATGTTAAACTGGAACTTTTAAACCATCATGTGATTATTATGATTATGGAAATTGATATTTCAGTATATTGTCGTAAATTTCAATTAAGTGATTTTAAGCCATTATTCAAATGGATATTAAAGGTATATCTTGTTTATTTTTCTAAGACGTCTAATTATATAATACGATTACGGAACTGAAAGTAAAAGACGAACTTATTAATTAACCTAAACGATTTATTAATCAAGTGATCTATCTATGGTATGTGATCATGAAACTTAGGGAGAATGGTTGATTTAAATTTTAACCAGATAGCTGCATTATTAACATGTTTTGATTATGAATATGGTTACGAAATTTAGAGTAAATGATCTTTTCTTTATATATTCCAATGTTATGATTAGAAATTGGATCAATTGACTGGATAAATGCAAGTTATGAAATTTGTGGTTGAATGGATTTAGGAAATCCGAACATTAGCCTTCCTTTATGTCTGAAATATTTTCAGTGTTTAATTGTTCGCCTTCGATGTTGTGGAAGGAGGGTGATTGTTTTGTGAATCTTCCTGATATGGGTTCCTTTATTTGTTATGGGTGGTTTACGTGAGTTTTTATGATGGTTGACTGTAAGTCATTTCTTGTTGATCATGTAAGTCTTCCAGCAGTGGTTTTCTTGAGTTGATGCTATGTCTCTTATGTTTTGCTTTGGCTATCTTGGAATATGTGTGAGGTAAGCTTAACTGGTTACCTGGTTCTTTGAATGGGTTGTGTGACCTCGTGATTCGTGGTTGTGTTGAGTTATCAGTTTGTATGTGGGCCTCAGTATGTTAGTCAAGCTTGTGTTAACCTTGGGTAGTGCACGCTTTGGTTTCAGTTTTGGACATTCGTAGTGATGTGTTACCTGTTGAGGTGTTTGATTATTTGAGTTAAGTGTTAGTGCATTGTCTACCCTTGGCATGTGGTTGAGTTTTGTGTTGTCGATAGGGGAGTGGCTTTCAATGAGCGCCAGGCCCAAAGTGGCACCAGGATAACTCTTGTGAGAGTCAGTTAATTAAGTGAAAATTAAATTAACTTACTAGGGAGAGAGTAGCTTTGAACATTAATAAGATAATTTAGCCTCGCTCATTGGCTCAAGGGCTTGTACGAGACTTGAGATGAGTTGGGAAGTCCTGGAATGGCAAGATCATTATCTCTTCTTTACGAGAGATAATCGATTCCGCTCTGATGTGCATGTGGGGCTGGGAGTCGGTTGAGGTTTCCAGGATATCCCGAGAGGGGGGCCAAAACCTAGAAAGACTAGCCAGGAGATCCCATGCAACCTTTGCGATGACTCTCCTCCTATGACAGTAGTTGGTATGGTGTTGTACCGTTGGTTTATTTTGTACAGTGATGGTACTCGATTTTTGTACTCTGGAAGCATTATAGTCATTGATGTTAAGTGATGTGGTTTATGTTCTGGTCTCAGTTCAGTTCATGTGTTAGCATGTGTCTAGTGGTAGATGGTCTTGTCTAGGAAATCCTTGTTACTATCTCCTAGCACGGAGGGAGTGGGGCTTTGGGTTCCACGTGGTCGGGTGGCGTGCATCTTTTCATTGGTTCTTCTTCTTGTCCGTGCGTTCGTGTTTTCCAATTGGAGAGCTCATGGGAATCAGTTCTTCTCATGCCTTGTTCTCTCAGTTCTTATTGTATTTTATTGCCCCTCAGTTGCTATCGAGGTGGAATTTGTATATGTAATCATTTGGTTGTATTTACCTCATTCGGCGAATGAGTGATGTAACCTTATTGTTTAATGTTAAATTGGAATCTTGAGGTATTTAATATCCTTGTTGTAATTTATCTTGCATGGAATGTATGTTGTCTCATTTCCTTAAGTGCATAATGTTTCAGTTTATGTTAATGTTATTTGATGTTGGGTTTTTAAGTAATCTTTGTCTCGTGGCCTTAGAGCTTGTTGGCAATATGTATTCACCTTACATGTTATTTGTACTTAAACAAAAAAAAAAATTGGTACGTTTAAGTAGCGAATTGCAACTTCCTCTAGGGTTGCGTGGCGGGGCATTACACATGGTATCAAAGCCTAGGTTTAAACACTGGGAACTCTGGGATTACGTTGGACCCATTATATTGTAAGTTGTGTAGGTTTATACTCTGGGCACTATGAGCCCATTGTATTGACCTAGTTGTTTTCTCTTTTGTGTTGTTTTCCTTTTGGGTTGATTTCTCTTGTCTGCCCAAAAGTTGTCGTTAAGTGGTATTGGTTAAATGGTGCAGGAAACTAGTGGAAAGGATAGGATCCTTGGTGTAGTGCGCAATGCACCAAAATCCTTTCTATTGGAAGAATGCATTATGGACGATTGTGTATTGTGTGATTTTGATGTGTTGTGTGTGGTGGACGACAATCAGTTTTGTTGTTGTTTCCACCCTTGCATGTCTTTTGTTGAATTCTTTTGTGAGGATTAGGCTCGCAAGCTTACCAAGAGGTGTGTTTTGTTTGGCTTCCTTCTTGTTGCTTGGCTTTTTCATTGTGTAAAGGGTTGAGACCCTTGAGTGGTTCTTGAGTGTGGTTGTAGTGTGTTTCTTGGGTGTGTTCTAAGTGCTTGTGGGGGAAAGATAGTCATAGGACCTCTTTCCTTGAGTGCCTTAGTGTGGCATTTGTATCTTATGTGAAAATGTTTATGTATTCATGAAGGTTTGTTTCCTAGATCAAACCTTGGGTAAAGGACCTAAGTCCCCAAGTTGCACTCATATTTATGAAAAAGGTATAATGTGAATAGAAAATCATTTTTACAGCAAATAAAAGTTTAGAGAGAAGGAATTAGTGAAACAGTTGCATGTTAAAGATAATTGCATTATAGGTGCATATGTTGTTGGTGAAGCCTATAGTGCCCAACTTTATTGTAAATTTTAAGAAATCATGTTGATGGTTAGATTATTGTACCTAGATTCAAAATGCAAAATGTCAAATGAATGTTGAAGTGATAATGTTGTATACCTTGTCTGGAGTATACTTGTAATGATATTGATTTATGTGTAATCTTATGGAGTTTGTAATAGGGGAACTTGCAGGCTTCTAGGAGTAAGCCTGACCCTAGGGGGGGAGGATGTAACACCCCTCCTTTTTGCGCTCTGTTAATCAGGCAATGTTTTCCTATGTTATGCTTGGATCATGTTAACATGTGAATTAATTATGCTTTATGCTTTGATTATCTTAATAATGTTAGCTTTGTCAGTTAGTGATATTGTATTGGTGAAGGGGACAAGGTTGTATCACTCGCTTGTGAGTGCCCTACGATTCTGAGATTTCCTCTTCACGGCGTGTCTGATCATATTATGTATATATGCACGTTTGACATGCTCTTTGTTGCAGGTTGGCAGGTACATGACATCGACTCCACCTGGTTTCCAGGTCTGAGCGTGTCCATTGACCAACAAAAATTAATTGGGAGATAGTAGCTAGGGTTTCCGAACCAGGTCGTCACCCTAGTCATACCATGTTGTTGGTTTGTCGTCGGGGTCAGTTGTTTTAACTTGGTCAGTTCCCTTCGAGTGTTTATTTAATTTCAAGTTTAAAGTTTATTAAATGACTTGCGTAGTCTAATTAATGATTAAATGTGTTTAGTTGCAAGCTAAAAGTGATTAAATAGCTTTTGGAAATTATAAATGATGATTGTTTTGTCTTATTGAGATGTTGGAAAATTAGTGATTAATTAATTAATTTAATTGAATTAATAAAATAATCTAATTTTGAATTAGATTTATTTTATTATTGTGTGAATTAATTAAATTATCCCTATGAATTAAAAGTGTAAAAGATTTAATTCTTTTTTTGAAAATAAAAGGCTAGAATATTTTGAATTCAAATTGGAATTAGAAAATTGGTTAACGTTATTAAAAAATTCAAATGTTTTCTTATGCAAAGACTTTGGGGTAGAAAAGATATTTTCTGAATTAGTTGACTATTTTGGGGAAGGATATTTGAGAAGAGTTGAATATGATTTTGAAATTGAATTTAGTGTGAATTTGAAAGTGAGTTGCATTTGCATTTTGAATTTAATTAGAATTAGAATTAGAATTAGAAATTGAATTTGAATGTGAATTTGGGGAGTTTGGAAAAAAGGATATATTTTTAGTTAGGGTTTTTCTTTCAATCTCTCCATGGATTCTTGGTTTTGGATTTTGGGTGGAGAGGCTTGGAGGAGGCTAAGATGGTGGATTTGAAAGGGTGCTTGAAAATCTCCATGGTTAAAGCTTGCAATTTTGGAGGAAACACAAGGTTCCATCAAATCTTCCTCCATCTCTTTTGCTCATTTGAATGATTGAAAATATAGTGTTAGATTCAATGGAAACTCATGGAAAAGCTCTTAAATTTGGTAAATGGTAGATAGTTTTGGAATTGAAATCAAACATGGAATTTAAACCAAGTTATGGAAAGAAAATCCAAGAAAACTCAATGTTTAAACTAGATTTTTTGAAAACCCATTTGCTTATTTTGAAATAAGTTCTATCTCTTGATTTGGGTTGGGATTATTTTTTCTATTTGGGTATGAAATCAAGTTTTGGGTATATATATTGGTGAATACAACCATATATATTAATATATGGAATACCCACAAATATATATATATATAATATATTGTTATTTTAGGAGTTTTTAAAAATGTTGGGTAAACCAGAAAATACTTGAAATTTCGTTTTTAAAAAAAAACTGCAGGAATATTTTATATTAAAATATGTTTTTGGGGTGGTGGGAGGTCAAACCCCACCCCACCACCGCCGCCACTGCGGCTGCCGCCCAGCAGGGAGGCGGCGCTGTGCGTGGCAGAGGGCATTTGCCCCGGCACAGCTCCGCCACCCGGCCTGGGCTGGGCTGTGTATGGAGCACATAGGCGTTGCCGCCATGGGCGGCGAGGGCCTGTGTGTAGGGCTTCGGCCCTTTGGTTTTCTTTTAAAACAAATTTACTTTTAAAGTTATTTACTTTTATTTAATATTAAATTCATTTTATATATATATTATTTATATTTTATTTTATATATTATATATATAATATTTAATATTTTATATTATATAAAATATAATATTTTAATATATATTTGATTAAAATAATTTTAATAAGTTCAAATGTATGTTATGTTAATCTTGAGGATTTAAGAGTTGATTTAATTAGAAAATAAAATATTATTTGATTTGATATCTTTTGTTTAAATGGGAATTTAAATTAAAAGTGATATAATTTATTTAATTGCAAATAAAATATCACTTCATTTGATATATTTAAATAATGTTAAATGTTAAATTGGAACTTTTAAACCATCATGTGATTATTATGATTATGGAAATTGATATTTCAGTATATTGTCGTAAATTTCAATTAAGTGATTTTAAGCCATTATTCAAATGGATATTAAAGGTATATCTTGTTTATTTTTCTAAGACGTCTAATTATATAATACGATTACGGAACTGAAAGTAAAAGAAGAACTTATTAATTAACCTAAACAATTTATTAATCAAGTGATCTATCTATGGTATGTGATCATGAAACTTAGGGAGAACAGTTGATTTAAATTTTAACCAGATAGCTGCATTATTAACATGTTTTGATTATGAATATGGTTACGAAATTTAGAGTAAATGATCTTTTCTTTATATATTCCAATGTCGTGATTAGAAATGGGATCAATTGACTGGATAAATGCAAGTTATGAAATCTGTGGTTGAATGGATTTAGGAAATCCGAACATTAGCCTTCCTTTATGTCTGAAATATTTTCAGTGTTTAATTGTTCGCCTTTGATGTTGTGGAAGGAGGGTGATTGTTTTGTGAATCTTCCTGATATGGGTTCATTTATTTGTTATGGGTGGTTTACGTGAGTTTTTATGATGGTTGACTATAAGTCATTTCTTGTTGATCATGTAAGTCTTCCAGCAGTGGTTTTCTTGAGTTGATGCTATGTCTCTCATGTTTTTCTTTGGCTATCTTGGATTATGTGTGAGTTAAGCTTAAGTGGTTACCTGGTTCTTTGAACGGGTTGTGTGACCTCGTGATTCGTGGTTGTGTTGAGTTATCAGTTTGTATGTGGGCCTCAGTATGTTAGTCAACCTTGTGTTAACCTTGGGTAGTGCACGCTTTGGTTTCAGTTTTGGACATCCATAGTGATGTGTTACCTGTTGAGGGGTTTAAGTGCATTGTCTACCCTTGGCATGTGGTTGAGTTTTGTGTTGTCGATAGGGGAGTGGCTTTCAACGAGCGCCGGGCCCAAAGTGGTACCAGGATAACTCGTGTGAGAGTCAGTTAATTAGGTGAAAATTAAATTAACTTAATAGGGAGAGAGTAGCTTTGAACATTAATAAGATAATTTAGCCTCGCTCATTGGCTCAAGGGCTTGTACGAGACTTGAGATAAGTCAGGAAGGCCTGGAATGGCAAGATCGTTATCTCATCTTTATGAGAGATAATCGATTCCGCTCTAATGTGCATATGGGGCTGAGAGTCAGTTGAGGTTTCCAGGATATCCCGAGAGGGGGGCCGGAACCTAGGAAGACTAGCTAGGAGATCCCATGCAACCTTTTCGATGACACTCCTCCTATGACAGTAGTCAGTATGGTGTTGTATCGTTGGTTTATTTTGTACAGTGATGGTACTCAATTTTTGTACTCTGGAAGCATTGTAATCATTGATGTTAAGTGATGTGGTTTATGTTCTGGTCTCAGTTCAGTTCATGTGTTAGCATGTGTCTAGTGGTAGATGGTCTTGTCTAGGAAATCCTTGTTACTATCTCCTAGCACGGAGGGAGTGGGGCCTTTGGGTTCCACGTGGTCAGGTGGCGTGCATCTTTCTGTTGGTTCTTCTTCTTGTCCATGCATCCGTGTTTTCCAATTGGAGAGCTCGTAGGAATCAGTTCTTCTCATGCCTTGTTCTCTCAGTTCTTATTGTATTTTATTGCCCCTCAGTTGCTATCGAGGTGGAATTTGTATATGTAATCATTTGGTTGGATTTACCTCATTCGGGGAATGAGTGATGTAACCTTATTGTTTAATGTTAAATTGGAATCTTGAGGTATTTAATATCCTTGTTGTAATTTATCTTGCATGGAATGTATGTTGTCTCATTTCCTTAAGTGCATAATGTTTCAGTTTATGTTAATGTTATTAGATGTTGGGTTTTTAAGTAATCTTTGTCTCGTGGCCTTAGAGCTTGTTGGAAATATGTATTCACCTTACATGTTATTTGTACTTAAACAGAAAAAATAAAATTGGTACGTTTAAGTAGCGAATTGCAACTTCCTTTAGGGTTGCGTGGCAGGGCATTACACATAGTATTAGAGCCTAGGTTTAAACATTGGGAACTCTGGGATTATGTTGGACCCATTATGTTGTAAGTTGTGTAGGTTTATACTCTGGGCACTATGAGCCCATTGTATTGACCTAGTTGTTTTCTCTTTCATGTTGTTTTCCTTTTGGGTTGATTTCTCTTGTCTGCCCAGAAGTTGTCGTTAAGTGGTATTGGTCCAATGGTGCAGGAAACTAGTGGAAAGGATAGGATCCTTGGTGTAGTGCGCAATGCACCGATATCCTTTCTATTGGAAGAATGGATTATGGACGATTGTGTATTGTGTGATTTTGATGTGTTGTGTGTGGTGGACGACAATCAGTTTTGTTGTTGTTTCCACCCTTGCATGTCTTTTGTTGAATGCTTCTGTGAGGATTAGGCTCGCAAGCTTACCAAGAGGTGTGTTTTGTTTGGCTTCCTTCTTGTTGCTTGGCTTTTTCGTTGTGTAAAGGGTTGAGACCCTAGAGTGGTTCTTGAGTGTGGTTGTAGTGGGTTTCTTGGGTGTGTTCTAAGTGCTTGTGGGGGCGAGATAGTCATAGGACCTCTTTCCTTGAGTGCCTTAGTGTGGCGTTTGTATCTTATGTGAAAATGTTTATGTATTCATGAAGGTTTGTTTCCTAGATCAAACCTTGGGTAAAGGACCTAAGTCCCCAAGTTGCACTCATATTTATGAAAAAGGTATAATGTGAATAGAAAATCATTTTTGTAGTAAATAAAAGTTTAGAGAGAAGGAATTAGTGAAATAGTTGCATGTTAAAGATAATTGCATTATAGGTGCATATGTTGTTGGTGAAGCCTATAGTCCCCAACTTTATTGTAAATTTTAAGAAATCATGTTGATGGTTAGATTATTGTACCTAGATTCAAAATGCAAAATGTCGAACGAATGTTGAAGTGATAATGTTGTATACCTTGTCTGGAGTATACTTGTAATGATATTGATTTATGTGTAATCTTATGGAGCTTGTAATAAGGGAACTTGCAAGCTTCCAGGAGTAAGCCTGACCCTAGGGGGGAGGATGTAACACCCCTCCTTTTTGTGCTCTGTTAATCAGGCAATGTTTTCCTATGTTATGCTTTGATCATGTTAACATGTGAATTAATGATGCTTTATGCTTTGATTATGTTAATAATGTTAGCTTTGTTCATCTAGTGATATTGTATTGGTGAAGGGGACGGGGTTGTATCACTCGCTTGCGAGTGCCCTACGATTCTAAGATTTCCTCTTCATGATGTGTCTGATCATATTATGTATATATGCACGTTCGACATGCTCTTTGTTGCAGGTTGGCAGGTACATGACATCGACTCCACCTGGTTTCCAGGTCTGAGCGTGTCCATTGACCAACAGAAATTAATTGGGAGATAGTAGCTAGGGTTTTCGAACCAGGTCGTCACCCTAGTCATACCATGTTGTTGGTTTGTCGTCGAGGTCAGTTGTTTTAACTTGGTCAGTTCCCTTCAAGTTTTTATTTAATTTCAAGTTTAAAGTTTATTAAATGACTTGCGTAGTCTAATTAATGATTAAATGTGTTTAGTTGCAAGATAAAAGTGATTAAATAGCTTTTGGAAATTATAAATGATGAATGTTTTGTCTTATTGAGATGTTGGAAAATTAGTGATTAATTAGTTAATTTAATTGAATTAATAAAATAATCTAATTTTGAATTAGATTTATTTTATTATTGTGTGAATTAATTAAATTATCCCTATGAATTAAAAGTGTAAAAGATTTAATTCTTTTGTTGAAAATAAAAGGCTAGAATATTTTTAATTCAAATTGGAATTAGAAAATGGGTTAAAGTTATTAGAAAATTCAAATGTTTTCTTATGCAAAGACTTTGGGGTAGAAAAGATATTTTTTGGATTAGTTGACTATTTTGGGGAAGGATATTTGTGAAGAGTTGAATATGATTTTGAAATTGAATTTAGTGTGAATTTGATAGTGAGTTGCATTTGCATTTTGAATTTAATTAGAATTAGAATTAGAATTAGAAATTGAATTTGAATGTGAATTTGGGGAGTTTGGAAAAAAAGGATATATTTTTAGTTAGGGTTTTTCTTTCAATCTCTCCATGGATTCTTGGTTTTGGATTTTGGGTGGAGAGGCTTGGAGGAGGCTAAGATGGTGGAGTTGAAAGGGTGCTTGAAAATCTCCATGGTTAAAGCTTGCAATTTTGGAGGAAACACAAGGTTCCATCATTTCTTCCTCCATCTCTTTTGCTCATTTGAATGATTGAAAATATAGTGTTAGATTCAATGGAAACTCATGGAAAAGCTCTTAAATTTGGTAAATGGTAGATAGTTTTGGAATTGAAATCAAACATGGAATTTAAACCATGTTATGGAAAGAAAATCCAAGAAAACTCAATGTTTAAACTAGATTTTTTGAAAACCCATTTGCTTATTTTCAAATAAGTTCTATCTCTTGATTTGGGTTGGGATTATTTTTGCTATTTGGGTATGAAATCAAGTTTTGGGTATATATATTGGTGAATACAACCATATATATTAATATATGGAATACCCACAAAAATATATATAATATATTGTTATTTTAGGAGTTTTTAAAAATGTTGGGTAAACCAGAAAATACTTGAAATTTCATTTAAAAAAAAAAACCGCAGGAATATTTTATATTAAAATATGTTTGTTGGGGTGGTGGGAGGTCAAACCCCACCCCACTGCCGCCACCACCGCGGCTGCCGCCCAGTAGGGAGGCGGCGCTGTGTGCGAAGAGGCGGGCACTGTGTGCCCCGCACACAGGCTCCGCCGCCCGGCCAGGGGCTGTGTATGGAGCACACAGGCTCCGGCGCCATGGGCGGCGAGCGCTTGCGTGTAGGGCTTCGGCCCTTTGGTTTTCTTTTAAAACAAATTTACTTTTAAAGTTATTTACTTTTATTTAATATTAAATTCATTTTATATATATATTATTTATATTATATTTTATATATTATATATATAATATTTAATATTTAATATTATATAAAATATAATATTTTAATATATATTTGATTAAAAGAATTTTAATAAGTTCAAATGTATGTTATGTTAATCTTGAGGATTTAAGAGTTGAGTTAATTAGAAAATAAAATATTATTTGATTTGATATCTTTTGTTTAAATGGGAATTTAAATTAAAAGTGATATAATTTATTTAATTGCAAATAAAATATCACTTCATTTGATATATTTAAATAATGTTAAATGTTAAACTGGAACTTTTAAACCATCATGTGATTATTATGATTATGGAAATTGATATTTCAGTATATTGTCGTAAATTTCAATTAAGTGATTTTAAGCCATTATTCAAATGGATATTAAAGGTATATCTTGTTTATTTTTCTAAGACGTCTAATTATATAATATGATTACAGAACTGAAAGTAAAAGACGAAACTTATTAATTAACCTAAACGATTTATTAATCAAGTGATCTATCTATGGTATGTGATCATGAAACTTAGGGAGAACGGTTGATTTAAATTTTAACTAGATAGCTACATTATTAACATGTTTTGATTATGAATATGGTTACGAAATTTAGAGTAAATGATCTGTTCTTTATATATTCCAATGTCGTGATTAGAAATGGGATCAATTGACTGGATAAATGCAAGTTATGAAATCTGTGGTTGAATGGATTTAGGAAATCCGAACATTAGCCTTCCTTTATGTCTGAAATATTTTCAGTGTTTAATTGTTCGCCTTCGATGTTGTGGAAGGAGGGTGATTGTTTTGTGAATCTTCCTGATATGGGTTCATTTATTTGTTATGGGTGGTTTACGTGAGTTTTTATGATGGTTGACTATAAGTCATTTCTTGTTGATCATGTAAGTCTTCCAGCAATGGTTTTCTTGAGTTGATGCTATGTCTCTTATGTTTTGCTTTGGCTATCTTGGATTATGTGTGAGTTAAGCTTAAGTGGTTACCTGGTTCTTTGAAAGGGTTGTGTGACCTCGTGATTCATGGTTGTGTTGAGTTATCAGTTTGTATGTGGGCCTCAGTATGTTAGTCAACCTTGTGTTAACCTTGGGTAGTGCACGCTTTGGTTTCAATTTTGGACATCCGTAGTGATGTGTTACCTGTTGAGGTGTTTGATTATTTGAGTTAAGTGTTAGTGCATTGTCTACCCTTGGCATGTGGTTGAGTTTTGTGTTGTCGATAGGGGAGTGGCTTTCAACGAGTGTCGTGCCCAAAGTGGTACCAGGATAACTCGTGTGAGAGTCAGTTAATTAAGTGAAAATTAAATTAACCTACTAGGGAGAGAGTAGCCTTGAACATTAATAAGATAATTTAGCCTCGCTCATTGGTTGAAGGGCTTGTACGAGACTTGAGATGAGTCGGGAAGGCCTAGAATGGAAAGATCGTTATCTCGTCTTTACGAGAGATAATCGATTCCGCTCTGATGTGCATATGGGGCCGGGAGTCGGTTGAGGTTTCCAAGATATCCCGAGAGGGGGGCTGAAACCTAGGAAGACTAGCTAGGAGATCCCATGCAACCTTTATGATGACACTCCGCCTATGACAGCAGTCGGTATGGTGTTGTACCGTTGGTTTATTTTGTACAGTGATGGTACTCAATTTTTGTACTCTAGAAGCATTGTAATCATTGATGTTAAGTGATGTGGTTTATGTTCTGGTCTCAGTTCAGTTCATGTGTTAGCATGTGTCTAGTGGTATATGGTCTTGTCTAGGAAATCCTTGTTACTATCTCCTAGCACGGAGGGAGTGGGGCCTTTGGGTTCCACGTGGTCAGGTGGCGTGCATCTTTCTGTTGGTTCTTCTTCTTGTTCGTGCGTCCATGTTTTCCAGTTGGAGAGCTCGTGGGAATCAGTTCTTCTCATGCCTTGTTCTCTCAGTTCTTATTGTATTTTATTGCCCCTCAGTTGTTATCGAGGTGGAATTTGTATATGTAATCATTTGGTTGGATTTACCTCATTCGGGGAATGAGTGATGTAACCTTATTGTTTAATGTTAAATTGGAATCTTGAGGTATTTAATATCCTTGTTGTAATTTATCTTGCATGGAATGTATGTTGTCTCATTTCCTTAAGTGCATAATGTTTCAGTTTATGTTAATGTTATTTGATGTTGGGTTTTTAAGTAATCTTTGTCTCGTGGCCTTAGAGGTTGTTGGCAATATGTATTCACCTTACATGTTATTTTTACTTAAACAAAAAAAAAAATTGGTATGTTTAAGTAGCGAATTACAACTTCCTCTAGGGTTGCATGGTGGGGCATTACACCATGGGATAATGCATTCCATTTTAGTGAGGATTATCTGTTTTGTTTAGTTACTGGCTTCCAGGAGTAAGCCATATTCTAGGGGGGAGGATGTAATACCCCCATGTTTCTGATACTATTTACTACTATTGTTTGCTTTTATATGTTAGTGTGATACTGAATTGTGATGGTGATTGATTCATTGATTTGGTGTGTGTGGTTACATAGTTTAGTTGATTGCTACAATTGATATTATTATTATGATTTATGATACTCTATATGTAGGGTTTGGATTATTTTATTATGTAATGCTTTCTCTCTAATGTTTTATATGTCGATGTGATAATCCTTTGGTGATCATGTTATTTGAATTCCATATTATTTTATAATGCAATGGTTAAATAATTAGTGAGGATGTTGTAGTTAAGAATCATGTTATCTTATGAGCAATTTGTTTAGAAATGATAGTTTGTCATTGATATTGTAATTGTAGAATAGATTAGGTGAGAGGACAGTGTAGCATCACTTGTTCATGAGTGCCCTGCTACACTGCAATTCCTTCTCACGATAGAATGTTTGATCATATATATATATATATATATACATGTGCTACTTGACGTTTATTTGGATGCAGGATTGTAGGATTAAGTCTCGATTCCACCTGCTTTGGTAGGACAGGGCGAGCAATAAATTAACCCAATAGGTAAAAATGTTGAAAAAGGGAGTAGGTTTGGAAGTGTCCCCGTCCCAAGTCCATCGTCTGTTGTGAGTCGTTGTGTTATGACTGAAGTTTTCATTCTCGTTGATTGTGTAGTTTGATTGTTGAAGTATTCATTTTATTTAAGGTTCATGTTTATTTAATTAACCTTATTTTATAAGATAATGGATTAAAGTTGTCTAGTTGTTTGATTTAATTATGTGTTAGTTGAATGTTAAATTTAAATATATTATAATTTAAAAAGTGATTTAATTTATTAAAACAGTAGATAATTATTCTAAATTAATATTGCTGATAATAATTAAATTAAATAAATATTGTTGAAGATAATTAAATAATATCTTTTTATTAATATTAAATTAGCAAATCATGTATAGATAATATCTTGATTAAATAAATTATTTTAATTAAAAACTGGAGATAAATTGTGTTTTTAAAAGCTGGAAAAGGACCAATAAGAGAGAGGCTTTTTGAGAAAAGAAAGTAGAAGGGCTTTATTGCTCTTTATTTTTGATTTATTATTTTTTTTAGGAGGGATTATTCACACACATAATTTCTACTCTATTGTTTTTGGGATCTGGAAAAGAAAAATAAAAAGAAAAGAAAAGAAATTTTGTTAAAAACTTCAGGGAAAATAAATGAGTTGAAGATAGATAGATCTGAGAGAGAACGGTAGGAGGCGATCGAGAAGGAACTGCAGGAAGAATTCGAAAGGAGGTTACAGAAGGGATTCTTCTTCAGACGAAGGACTCCAGGTTTTCTTCTGTCATTTATCACTATTTCTGTTGTACTTTGAAACAATATTGTTTGATGTGTTTTGAAAAGTTATGGAAATAAGTTCTGTGATTTTGGAATTCATTCGTATGAACCCTTAAACCCTTTTTATTGAAAACTTCAGACAAATCTTTCTTTGAAATTCTTCAATATAGTTAATAGGGAAGTGGATTATTTGAAATAAAAATCATTGCATGATAAAATGAATTTATTTAGCAGGGTTATTTAGCATCTGGAATGAAAATCTTATTTTTCCTATTATTTATATTATAAGTTTTGAAGGATTAAAAAATAATAATAATAATAAACAAATAAATAAAAATAATACCTACATGTATTATTTCTATATAATCTGTCTTGTTTTTAAAATCTGTAGTTGCTGCTCCTGTGTACTCTGTGTACTAAATATATCCTACTGAATAAAATATGTATTTATTTCTATATAATATTCTTAAAATATATATATATATATATATATATATATATAAAAACAAAGATAAATATAGGCACATATAATTGTTCATAATTACGTTGTACCAGTTTCTGGTTGTGGTTCAGAACGAATAGGATACCCCCGTCTTTGAATTTCAAGTTATTATTGATTGTTGTGGATACAATAAAATTGATAAAATAAATAAGTAATATAAATATATATATATTTTTATATATATATAAATGTATTGAGGATTCGTATTTGGTATGAAGAATAAAATTTATATTGCTTTGGAATCCGCATTTGTTTTACCTTTTTATAAATATAACTTAAAATATATATATAAATCGGCATTTATTACAAATCCGTAGCTTCGTATTCTGTGTTTAATTTAATGAATTTTCCTTTTTACTGTACTCGCATTTGAAAGTTTATGAGAAAAAAAAAGAAGCAAATTTTATTATTAAGGCAGTGGGTGGTCGGCCAAGCCGTACCAACCCTGACCCCCAGTCCTTGGCGCAGTAGTGGCAGCCGCCACTAGGCTGCGCACAACAGCCGTAGGCTGCTATACGCAGCCTAGTGGGGGCTGCGTCCTCCCACTTGCGAGGTACGCAGTACCTCCCTGCTGGGGGCTACGTACTAAAATAAATTCGTTTTAGTTTTTTTTTTAAACTTTTATTTACTTCCTGTTAATACGATTTTTAAACAATGTTTTGATTTATTTCGATTTTGTTTTATCATATATATCTATATATATATGCGGTTGTTAAATTTCAGAGTATTGTTTAGACAGTTTTTTATAATATGATTTTAATAGGATTTTAATATATGTTTTTTTTATATAGTTTAGAAGTGGGATTTCAATATATGTATTAATAGTTATATTTTATTTAATATATATATATATATATATATATATATATATATATAAATATTTAATATGTATATATATTAATATGTATATATGTATTAAATATACATATATATATAGATATATTGATATATGAATTATTTAATTAAATTTGTCTATTTTTGTACAGTGAGTTTTAGATATTTATTTTTATAAGTATTTATACATATTATTTTCATGTGTTGTAATGTTGGAAAAATATAGTATAAACTAGGATTATATTAGTGTAATTGTAAAAATTAGAAATAAACTATGTGTTAGTTAACTGAGTGTTTTTGAGTAGTTGATTTATTTAATTGGTAGAATTTGTTGTTTATTAGAATGAGTTTTATGGCATTATTTATGTATTCGCTGCCTCTCAATTTTATGTGTTTATTGTGATTTTTATTTTGTTTGAGTTATGTCTCGTAAGAAAACTCTAGAATTAGCTTGTCTGGATATAGGAACCTAAGAGGTGTTTAGGACTTCCAGAGGAGTGGTTACTGTGATCCTTATTCAATCTTGTATTTTGATGTTTTCCATATGTTTTGGGTTTGGTTGTGGTATTGATGTATACTTGGATCGTATCGTTTATGAATGTGATACATGTGATTTTGGGCGAGAGGGTTATGCCTCGCAGCTGATCCATTGTTGGTTCAATTTTTCTTGTGATACAATCCTTGGTAATTGGATATTTTGTGTTTGAGTATTTAGAGAGAGTGGCTCTAGTGGGGGTCGGCGCACAAAGGGGCTGTCATGGTAACCCACATAGAGTTAGATTAATCAGTGATAACTTAAGTAATAAACCATGGGTGGGGATTAAACACTAATAAGATAATTGTATAGCCTCGTTCGCCTGTTAGTGCCATCACAGACTAAAGGGGATTGAGAAGGCCGTGGTTGGCAAGGTCATTGCTTTGTCCTCCCGAAAGGCTAATGAACCCGCATGAGTAACCCTATGGAGTGGCGCCTTGAGATAGGCTGTCAGGAGAACCATAGATGGAAGCAGCACCTTAACTTGGTTGTCTGGAGAATCCATGTAGAGATGGAGGTGGTACCTTGTGGTAGGTTGTCAGGATAATCCATGTGAAACCATGCGATGACACTCTCGTCTAGCATTCTATTTGTGTTGATTTACCAAAGTCCTCTGGAAGTGATTTATTGTTTTGTCTTTGGTCATGGTTGGAAGTAGTATTTGATATTATGTCTTGAGTTTCATTGATTTGTGATTATGACTGGTTGTTGTGTTCATCAGTGGTTTGTTGTTGTGCCTTTGGATTTGTCATTGTTGAGTTTCTAAGTGGTCTTGATGTTATGATGTATGTCTGGAGTTAGTCTTGTGCTATTGTTAGATGTGCTTGGTCGAGGACCCTTCCTTGTCTACTCCCAGCATAGGGGTGTTTGGGTGGAATGTACTTCACACCCCGTTGGGTTTCCCTTTCTGTTGCAGATGTATCTTTTACTTGCAGGGCTTTTGGCGGATGTTGATGATCCAGTAGTTCTTTGTACCAGATGGATGTTATACTTCAGATGTAATGTAATCATTGATGTATTGTCTCCCATGTGTGCTGGGATGACCATGTTGTAAATTGTATATGTGGTTATTGGGATGTATGTTCATACCATTGTATTTTTACTATCATTTGGATGTGATGTATATTCGGACCTTGTATTTATTCAAGAACTGTCACTTGTAATAGTTGGATATGTTATGTTGTATCTATCAAAATACGTAACACTTTATGTCTTTATAATTCCATGTATTGTCACATGTGCATATGGTATTAATATGGTTAGTGTTTAATGGATATTTTAATGATGAATTGGGAATGAATAGATTTACGTAATTGATTAATTATTGCTATCTATTTTATAGTTGTTATGGGTTAGTGTAGTCATGTCACTTCGTGTACCCCATTGGAACTAGTTGTGCCTCTTGATACATTGTTATGTTATAATACTTAAGTATGTTATTATGTTCTTTTAAAAAAAAATTATTCCGTTGTTATTAGTTCCTTTGGGGTTCGCACGGTAGGGCGTGACAAATATATTGTTATGATAATTAAAGGTAATTGTATCTCAAATGGGTTCAAGGGAGACATTATTTAGGAACTAGGATTTAGATGTTTAGGAAACAAGTAATAGTCAAGGAGACTATATACTTATATTTTATTGCTTCCTTTCATGGGTAGCAATCACAGAGGGACTGTCTGGGGAAAATGCAAATCCCTAGAAAGGGTTGCGTACCCACAAAACAGTTCACATCAAACATAGATTAGAAAACAAAACTACATATTTTACGCCTTGATCCCTTTTGGAAGTAGGGTATGTAGGTAGTCTAGGAAACAAAGAATGCTCCTAGTACCTCAAGCGTTCAGGGATGGGGCTTAGCGAAAGTTTGAGATAATGGGAAATTAAAGTATAAATTAATATTTCAAGAGAACCACTTAGTGAAAAGGGGCTATAAATATCAAACATAAAGATAAGATAAAAAAAAGATCCTTGTATACTCGGAAGGAATCCTGGATGGATTCGCTTGACTCCTCGAGGCCTTAGGCCAAATTCTGAGGTGGGACTCACGCTACATATTTTTTTTTACATACTCCTAAGGATGACGACCTCTTTGCACTTCCAAGGGAAGTGTAGTCTTTAGTGAGTGACTCAGGATGCAGATGGTCCGGATGAGTCTAAGTCTCTGGCCAGAGCACATTCCTATCCCTTATGGATAGATGCCTATCCCATTTGGGTAGATGCCTATCCCGGATGGATAGATGAATTCTTGTCCTATATGGACAAATGCCTAACTCGTATGGTTGGATTCCTGTCCTGGATGGACGGATGCCTATCTCATATGGATAGAAGTACCTGAGTATGCAAGTGAATGAACACATAATAAGATAGTAATAAAGAAAAAAAAAAACATTATAAGTTTCATCTTCTTGAATTAAGTTCTATTTAACACAATCTAGAAATTGCCCCATTTTTTGTTTTTTTAATACAATTATTAGATATGACTAAGTTCAATTTGAAACCTATTTTTTTTATAATAAATAATCTTTTAATACTAGTTTCCTCTTAGAAAAAGAATCATATTATTTGGTTTTCAAGTAATTGTCCTTCTAATTGATTACTTTTAGAACATCAACTTAATAAATTATATATATTTTTAATTAATTAGAAATACATACTAACTAGCTTTACAATTAGTCAAATTGAATTAATTAATAAATCTATCTAAATTTGTATTCTGGAAATAATTTTAATATTAACCTCAATTGCTTTGTGGCAACTTGCTAAAAACTAATTAAATCAATTCGAAGTGACTAATTAATTCTTTCCATTTATTTATTTATTTATTTATTTATTTGGAACTAAATTTATCTTTCAATTTGATTATAAAATAATTACTATTATTTATTATGAAATCAAATAACTATTGTAACCATCTTGTAAATAGTATAACTTTAATAGCATCTATCTTATAATTTACTTTGGAAATAATTTACTTAATCACCAATACATAAAAAATAATATTCTCTTTTTCTAAAATAACTATTTCTTGAAGATATATTTAAGCTAACTTTAATTGGAATTTTAAACTAACCCTAGTTATCAACATGCTCTTGCTAAATAAATTAAGGCAACACTATTTTTTTTGGAGTAATAAAACTAACGCCCATTGCTTCAATTTTAAACAAATACTAATTTTCAAAGTGGACAGTAATAATGGTAATTTATCAATTACTATTTAATTGAGAAACTTTACTAATTCATATTTTTAAATTCTTGATTTATAGATGATTTCCATTTTTATATATATCTGAGATAATAAGATACTAAAGAATCAATGTTATAAATCTATTGTTTGAAAAAGAAAATATGATTTATTGATTTTAAGATAAAGTTCCCATTAAGGTTGTCTACTAGTTTGTAAGGAAAAATCAAATATTATAAATATATCCATTGATGAATTATTACTTTTAAATGAAACTTCTATTAAAACTTATGTACAAGCTTATAAGGAACAACACAAAGTGTGATTATTAAAATATTCTTTTGAATCTTCTAAGTGATTAAAGCTCTAAGAAAATAAAGGTAACTTCTAATTTCAAGTCCAAGATAAATAAGTTTCCTTAAAAATAAAGAATCTTTATTTATTTTATTTTATTTGCTAAAAATAAATCCATGAATGATTTTTCAGATGTTTCTAATTTAAATAGTTTTCTCCTCTCTTTTCAATCATTTTTATTTTTAAAAGGTATATGAATTAATATTTTTATTTTTATTTTATTTGAAATTAAATGATAACTTAATAAATCAAGGAGTCATTAAATTACTAAAAGATCAAAAGGATAACTTATGAAGATCCTACGTAATTTTGCTTTTATTTACTTTTTTGGAAACTTCTAATAACATAATTATTTACTATTAATCAAAATTCTTCTTTTTTTAAGGAAAAATCAAATTGTGTGACTAATCCAATCAAAGGCACATGCAATTTCTTTTATAAGAAAAACAAGTTTCTATTAATACTAATTTATTTCAAGATTTCAAATATTCATTTAATTTAATTTCCATAATTAAATATGGAATAACTATTAGTTCTTATATTCGATAATTATTTTAATACACTATTCAATTTTATTTAGTAGACTTATTATTCTTTCCAATCTAATCACATTATTATCATTATTAGATCTTTTATTCTTTTATTTTTTTGGTTTACTTTAATTCTATTGCTGAAAATATTAAAAAAACTTGTAATTTGATAACTATTGGGAAAATGTCCATTAAATGAGGAAAAAGAAAATCAACCTTCTAAATCTAAGAGTGAAATTTAAACTCCTATTTTCACTTCCTCATCTAACTCCTCTTAAAAAAAAAACAACATATATTTAAAACTAATGTGTATCAATTTATGATTTATTTTAGATTTCCTTTACCCAATTTTACTATATATATATTATAACAAATAAATTTAATATTTTATAAATTAATCACAAATTATTTATAATTTTTGTTTTCAAATAAAAATAAATAAAATGAAATTTTGTTTAAAATTTTAATTAAAAACATAAACCTGTATATTAATTTTATTTTATTTTATTTTTTTAAATGTAATATTTCTTTAATAATTTAAGTAATAAAATTACTAAAATTTTACTAAAGAAAAATTCTCATACTTCTTTTCTAAAAAGAATTCAATAACTTCTTTTAAAAAAAATGGTAAAACTAAATAGACAAATTTTCATGAAATTTAATAATGATTTTAAAGTAAAGTAAGTTAGATTTCAATGAGATTAAAGGACATTTTAACTAAAATTTTCAATGAGTCTAAAAGAAAAATCTCAATCTTCAACAAAATTTCTAAGTATAATTTTTGATGAAATAAAAATTAAATAAAATAAATAATTTTGTTTCGCTATAATTTTTTTTAAAAAAGAATTAGGGTCCATTGTAAGGAATAAACTTACCTGTAACGCAATTGCTGAAAATCCTTCTCTGTTGAACCAAGCTCTTCAATTCTTTCAAATTTTTGTGCTTCTGTAACAAGTAAGAAAAAACAACCTTTCCTACTCCCTATCTTTTTTTTAGTAAATTCCTATTCTACGAATGCAAAGAACAATAAAAAGGATGATAATTAATGACCATCAAGGATTCTAATCTTTTTCGTGTCTTTGAAAGAGGCTAGGTAGTCATATTTATAGAAAAATGAATGGAGATTTGATTGTGAGAATCAACAGCTGAGATTTGAAAAAAACATCCAATGATCAAGATCAGAGAAGAGAAGAGGAAAGTTTCCATTTTGACTCGTGAGAGGATAATATCAAATTGTGAGAGGATAATATCAAATTTTTAAATTTGAAAGATGGATAAAGGTGCACACAAGGCTTCCATTTTTATGGGTAGTTTACTCATGAAGTTACTAAAATAAAAGTAGTTAACTGATAGAAGAAAGATTTAAATTCTAAAATGAGATAAAAAATCAAGGTGTTGACTAGAGAGAAGAATAGAAGTTAAAATAGAAAAGTATGGCAATTTTTAAATAAAAATTCAATTTATTTATTCTTTCATGAAAAGATATGCTTATTTTCATAATTAAATTTTAGCATCATAAATTTTCTATTTATTTTAAAGTACCTAATTTTAATATTTTAATTTATTGATTTTTAATTAATTTATTTATTTCTATGTTTTAATTCCATAATAAAATAAAATAATGATTATTTCGAAACCAACTTAATTTGATAATAAGGAGTTTCATTTTCAAAAGTATTAAGAAGAGGGTTGTGACAACAATACCAAGAAGCACCAAGATCTCCAACCAAGAAGACAACACCATTGCTATGAAAAGTTTACACCAAAACAAATATCAAGCTCATCATGACATTGTGATATACATGATATAGGTCCCCATAGCTAACTATTCAAGTACTCTACATCATCCATACTCTCATCTTGAAGCAACCACACCAATGCATAAGTGACCATAGACAATGCTAGCTAATAGATTTGCACCATCACAGATTCAAACCTCGTGGATATTGGTAGTCCACTTCAGAGTTGTCCCACTATAAACATGTACGTAAAGACAACCCACAACATTGTTGAACCCATAGATTCAATCACTAAAACATGAAAACTCATTATCTGTAATGCCCCGTCGTGCGAACCCCAAAGGATAATTAAACAATAATTACTACACAATTTATTTTTTAAAGTTAACATAACATACGTGTAATACACATTAAGTCATGTAACATGCCGTCGCACAAACCCCAAAGGACAACTAACTACACAACAATTTTTTAAAAAAACATAAAGTAAAAGTACAATGTTATCAATTGCAACTAACATCATTACAAATACATACTAAACTCCTAAATCCCTTGGGGTACACGAAGAGACATTACGTTAACTACCCCTTAACAAACTTAACTAATCCAACATTCATTCCATGGATATGAGCTCTCATATAAAAGTGATAAACACTAAGCATTAAAATAAGAATGAACCACATATGCTAAACAAGATTACATAACCAAAAAAACTTGGAAATAATGAGAACTAATTTACTCAACATATCAACATCAAATATATAATTACATCTATGAATAATGTTTTGAATTACAAAGTGAGTTATAACAATACATCATGATACAAACTAAATACCAATAACCATTTATCCAAGTTACAAGATACATTATCCCATCACATGGGCGAGTTACAATACAATTTACAAGATATGAATAAAGTATAAATGTATACATCTGAAAGTACATAAATCTGGTACAAACTATCACCACAATCTCGGCACTGAAGGTATGACTGTAGAATGGGAAGCCCAACGGGGTGCGAAGCACGTTCCACCCGACCACCCCCATGCTGGGAGTAGTTAAGAAAGGATTCCCGACGAAGACGTCAAAAGTAACACATATGACTCAACACCAAACATGGAAAAGAATTCATACACAAAGGAAACGTGACAACAAAATTCTACTAATATAACATGACAACAAATAACTCCAAGTCAAAACAATAAATTACTTCCAGAGGATTCCAGTTAAAACGACTAAGGGGAAGGCTAGAGGAGAGTGTCATTGCATGGCCTTCATGGATTATCCTGACATCCTATCATAACGTGTTGCCTCCATCTATGGTTATCCTGACTACCTATCTCAAGGCGCCACCCCATAGGGTGACTCATGCAGAATCGTGCATTACTCTTGGAAACAAGATCATGATTATGCCAACCACGGCCTTCTCGGCCACCTTTAGTCTTTGGAAGCCCTAACAGGTGAGCGAGGAATCAATATTTATCTTTTATTATTTAACTACCCATCCCCCTAATTTTTAAAAGTTAGGTTTTCACTTTTTACACTAACTCTACTATGGGTTATCCTTACAGCCCCTTTGTGTGCCGACGCCCACATAGAGCCACTCTCCCTAGAATTCCCAACTCACATCACAATCAAAGGGATCTTACCCTCAAATACATGGGACATTAACTAGAAATAATCGCGAGGCAAATCCATCCTACTATAGACATGTGACCCAAGTAACGGAACAAACAGATACAACTTAAGATATACACAAGATCACGATTAATAACCAAATGAAATCAAATCTCCATTATAAAAGCCTCCTAACATTATGCACCAAATTCCCAAAACCTCTGGAAGTTGTAACGACTCTTTCCCCTAAATAAATTGAATAAATTATGGAACCCACGTGATGATAATCCAACTAAGGGACCCAATGAAAAATTCAATAAAATTAAACAACCATAAGTCTAGTAAGGAGGAATTGAAACACCATCTCAAAAGACAACTTACTAATTCTCTCAATTAATTACACCAATGAAAACATTTAAATAAATTTAAACTAAAAATCCTCAAATATATATTTGATAAATTTTCTATTTCAAATTAATCCTATTAACCATAAATTTGTTGCAAATAACTTACATACTCATATATATAAAAATAAAATTAAATACATAAATAAATATATATATATATACATATATATATATTTATTTTAAAATATAAAATTAAATTTATAATTCTTTGAATTTAAATAAACCCAAATGATCCCTTTTCTTTTTTTAAAGAAAAGTAACACACACATAAAGCGCAACCTGGAGGCTACGTGTAACGCCCACCATGCAAACCCCAGAGAACACACACAAGCAAATAATTTTTTTTTTTTAAAACAACACAGTTGAACATGCAAAACATTAACCATAATCATATCACACATTACATTACACTATTACACTTAGTTCTCTAGGGCACGCGAGGTTACTTCACAAACCACTAACAACGAAAATAAAGATAACTACAACACAATTCACTACTTAAAGCTATATTCAATGATCACACAAGTTACAAGAAAAGATAGAAGTGATTTACTAACTTTGGCAATAGAGTCTACTTACTTAGGTCAGCTTAACATACCTCTTACATTCTATTTTATCGACAAGTCCTTGCTCCCAATGCCTATACCTGCAAGGTCTACATGACTTGGCACACACATCAGATCAAAGATAGTTAGCACATGATCACTAAGAGAAACTATATAAATCAATGGTAGTTTTTACGTTATCGGAAATAATCGACAAGTCTCAAACAAGACTCAAAAGAACAGTCCTAGGGGCCCGACCTAATGCCTCAGGAGCTCATCACTCAATGGCCTTGCCTACGTATATAATTCACAGAGGCACCATAGTTCGACAACTTGAGCTGCTCCAACTCATTGACTGACCAACCAAGGGTTCACTCATAAGACATTCAAGGAGGAATCTACCCAAACACAAAGTAACAAAATACCACAAATACATGCTAAACTCAAACCTCTATTCGTACGCATTATGTGACCCATACTAAATTACATACTAGAAGAGTGGGTATGCAACCCTTTCTAGGGTCCATCACCCCAGATAGTTTCTTAGGCGGCTGCCACCCACTTAGGTGAAGTCGAAGACTGCTGAACTAGATTAGCACATTCTTGCAAAAATAAAATAAAAATACTCAAATGTTTATTCATACTTGCACAAGAAAGGTCACGAGGCATAACAACATTCCCTTTTAGCTAGATAGCTCACGATAAAACACATACTTATATATATTATAGTTATCCACTGTGAAAGAAGATAGTGATTTCACATCATTCTTGGTTAACAAACAAATAGTTAGTATAGGCACTTACCATAGATATCAAATCCTTATCACTAGCCAAATACTACTCAATAAACTAATACTCAAAACAAAGCAAGGAGTACATTCATACCTGCTATTATAGAAAACAAATTTTCCTTATTCTCATATGCACATACATGATTGATGCCACATATCAAAACAAGTACTCCCAACATCCTCCATACTTTTCCTCTGAAACTATAAACTCTTTAATCACTTTTACAAATCCTTAAATATCAACATTATCCTCTTCCACAAATTCCAAGATCAATTTTATCAACTCCATTAAAGCTAGAATTAATACCATAAGCCTAAACAATTCTCAACCGCTTTCTTCTAGACAAACATACCCTTTTTTTTTTCTTTTTTTTTTTAATCACATAATAATCTTCTTGATTCACAGAAAAAATATTTTTATCACCATTTACTACATCATACACTTTACGAGAGATAAACATCAATGTCTTCAATATAGAATTTCTATTTGCTTCCATCATTCATACTAATACACGCATAAAGAAACTTTTATTTTCATGTCATGAAACAACATTTTATCCAAGTTATATCATTTACATTTGTAGGGGAGAGTGCACTTATCATAGAAACACATCATATACATGTCAAAATGCATTGTCTTTCAACACAAAATGTTACCATTTATTTACATACTAGATTTAATAACAATTAAGAAGAATCGTCAATCAATTACACACAACACATCAATTTTGTATTAATTCAAGATTTCATTAAATGAACACATATCATCATATTTTCTCCTAAAGTAAAACATTTATTTGATCAACACAAGGCCTTTAAACACCATCCAAGTACAACACTTTTATAAAATCAAAATAATTAATTTTTTCACCAATCGTAAAGGAACCATCATAATTATTTTAACGGATCACTACTTGATAGTACGATTATACTATACTACATTCCTTTTATACTTATATAGTATATTCCAATAAAAATACATGAAATCTCAATCTAGGAAAACACTAAAGTCATTCTTTTATCTATTTCTACTTCTAACCTTCATTACTTATAGTGAATTTTCAGCACATAGCCTTAAAATCACATAGAATACAATCAACGCTCACATACATCAAAAGAGGTAGAAGGAGGGAAAAGAAAGAATTAACATAATATAAAGTCAACAAACATACACGCAAAGAGAAGATGCACAAAGATAAGACAATATAACTAATTTCAAAGTCACCTTGTCCTCACTCAAACTCAAAGTTAAGAGAACACACAAGAGAATGTTGAGCATCACTCTCATCCTCAACAAGCTAAGATTCAACATGCTCACCTACACCCAAATGACACAAGGGGTAGAACTATACCCGTACTAACACAATGATGCACCACAACTAAACATGGTAGCAACATTACCCAAAGATCCCAGTGCTGCAAACCTGGCTCTGATACCAAGTTGTAACGCCCACCATGAAAACCCCAGAGAACACACACAAGAAAATAATTTTTTTTTCTAAAACAACACAGTTGAACATGCAAAACATTAACCATAATCATATCACACATTACATTACACTATTACACTTAGTTCTCTAGGGCACGCGAGGTTACTTCACAAACCACTAACAATGAAAATAAAGATAACTACAACACAATTCACTACTTAAAGCTATATTCAATGATCACACAAGTTACAAGAAAAGATAGAAGTGATTTACTAACTTTGGCAATAGAGTCTACTTACTTAGGTCAGCTTAACATACCTCTTACATTCTATTTTATCGACAAGTCCTTGCTCCCAATGCCTATACCTGCAAGGTCTACATGACTTGGCACACACATCAGATCAAAGATAGTTAGCACATGATCACTAAGAGAAACTATATAAATCAATGGTAGTTTTTATGTTATCGAAAATAATTGATAAGTCTCAAACAAGACTCAAAAGAATAGTCCTAGGGGCCCGACCTAATGCCTCGGGAGCTCATCACTCGATGGCCTTGCCTACGTATATAATTCGTAGAGGCACCATAGTTTGACAACTTGAGCTGCTCCAACTCATTGAATGACCAACCAAGGGTTCACTCATAAGACATTCAAGGAGGAATCTACCCAAACACAAAGTAACACAATACCACAGATACACGCTAAACTCAAACCTCTATTCGTACGCATTATGTGACCCGTACTAAATTACATACTAGAAGAGTGGGTATGCAACCCTTTCTAGGGTTCATCACCCCAGACAATTTCTTAGGCGGCTGCCACCCACTTAGGTGAAGCCGAAGACTGCTGAACTAGATTAGCACATTCTTGCAAAAATAAAATAAAAATAGCCTACTCAAATGTTTATTCATACTTGCACAAGAAAGGTCACGAGGCATAACAACATTCCCTTTTAGCTAGATAGCTCACGATAAAACACATACTTATATATATTATAGTTATCCACCATGAAAGAAGATAGTGATTTCACATCATTCTTGGTTAACAAACAAATAGTTAGTATAGGAACTTACCATAGATATCAAATCCTTATCACTAGCCAAATACTACTTAATAAACTAATACTCAAAACTTAAACATGCAACGAGATCAAATTATAATATACAAATTGATTATTAATGTATGATAACATTTCAAGGGTCATGTAATATTCTAATCACAAAAATACAAGACGGGAATAACATTCTAAAATAATAAGCCTCTGGAACAAAGTTTCTCAAACTACCACGGGATTTCCACATCGATATAAAAGTCAAAACACAACCCATAAAGGAGGAGAAGCTCAAAATTAGCTTTACAATATTACAACATTAAATCTAATTAATTCTCAAAAAGTCAATTAAGTTACTTTCTCCAAATTACAGATCATTTCAAAATCAATAATATAAAATTACATCCTAAAAAGTTAAATCATTCCCATCTAACCGATAAAACAATTTCCCCAATTGACTATATTAACATTCAGACGTGCATATTTATAATAAATTTTCAACCAATAAAATCTCTACGTTTATAATAATCATAATGATAAATTTTACTTAAATTTAACGATCACTCAACACTTATTAAAATATTTTAATATATGTGTATTAATACTAACAACAAAATAATAAGTATAACTATACGCTAAACTCAAATGTACAACCTAAATCAACATATCAACAGATAATGTCAACTCAAAGCTACAACAATTCAAAGGTCACAAGATTAAGATGGAAACATAAAAGAAAGTCAACCTTAGGTTTAACAAATAATCACTTCTCACCTAACCCACTCAATAAATTATTTCAAATAACTAACATGCAAATAGCCCAATTTAAATTTCCAATTTCTAAACCTAGCCAACCACATGAACATAAAATATAATTTATTCTACTCCTATCACTGCAATGCAAATACATGTAAGCAAGTATATATAAGAATTCATTATAATCAAAAGACATTATGTTTTAACTAAAAGGTACCATATATTTATCTGATGTGCACACTTATGCTCAAAATATATATATATATATGCAGATTAACTATCATTGAAAATTCTAACACTGAATTGTCATTTCTACAGAGTAGAACATCCAAACAAGGGGTGACCATATCTTATATATAGATTTCACCTTTTTAATTTACGAATATTTATAAGAATCTATATAAATATTCCTACTGATAATACCCACCTAGTGCAACATGCCAGTTTATGACTATAAAAAGTCTATCGTTAACTTCTAAAACACAACTCAAATTAATCACCTTTACTCGAAAACCATACCCTACTCAAACTCGGAGAATGCCCAACCTATAACTCTCAAATGCCATACACCAACTATGCACAAACCTACGCTTAAAATCGGTTAACAACTCCTACTGTGAAAATGTATATAAATATAAACAAGCCACGTAGGTTTAGAGAATGAGGTTGCGCACCACTTCACACAGCAACAACCCTTTTTGCGTTACATACAAAGTTGATCATTAGAAGTGCATGATTGACCTACATGCCTGTGTTAGCTGCAAACAACAAGTCTTCTAGGGAATGAAGGCATTCGATTAGGAAGGGGAAGGCGTATGCCGGCAAAATTAGCATGGGAAATTTTGATGCAAAGGCTAGGAAACTCTCATGGTAAAACAAACGGTATAAAAATACATACATCCATCAAATACTATATGCTGGCCACTAAATCAAATTTCAGAAACAGTTTATTCCTATCGATAAGGATTGGTCATACAGTATGAAACATAATATACAGTGAAAAGAATTGCAGCCATCAAGAAGATGTTAACTCATGAAATGAACCAACTACAGGATAGTACCAAAATATATCTATTGTCAAGACATAAGAAACTCTTCATGGAAGCAATTGGCTGAAAGGCACGAACTGAAGAACGGAATACCACAAAGAATTGTCTATCTCATGGAGTATATAATGACGTAATACCCAAATAATAAATATCTTTGTTAGAGATGAGAGGATGAAAAGTTTGCGTGACTAAGATCAAGAACCTAGTTATTAAGGTAAATAGTTAATAAGATTCAACTCAAGAAATCCAATACGAATATGTTACTGACCTTTTTGAATCGACCAAGATGAGTACATCGATGGTACCTGTTTACTATTCTTTTCTACAATGATCCCTTCTTTACATCATCGAGCTCTGTAATGCATGCACTCCAGTTTATGCTAAATGGTGTTTGCCATCTCATACCAGCTTCCCCAACTAGGCTCTAAGCTGGATATTCCCCTTTTGTTACAACGTTTTTGTCTCAATAGAAAAGAAAATAGAACCATCCAGAATGCCAGGGTTTCTTCAGGTTATTTGCGGAAGAAAGCCCGCCCTCTCTTCCAAACAGAGGAGCTTCTTTTTCATGCTTCCATTTCTCCTTCTACCTTTTTTTTTTTTTTTTACAAAAAATCAAACCATGCATTGGTTCATTTTCTGCTTTAACAGCTCACTCATTATCTCTTCAAAATAAATAAATAAATAAATAAATAAATAAATAAGTTTAGAATTAATTCTATTCTCAAAATGTCCCCACAAGATAATATCTTCAGCTTTTCTGATTTAATAAGTTTTAAAAGGATAATTTCTAATTATCACCACACTTTTCTAAAATTCAACTAAAACAAGCTTTTAGTAATTAAATAGCTTTTGATTACATATAATTAAAATTCAATACCTACTAAATCATAATTAATCAAATAAACAAAAATGACATTAATTAATCTTATAAAATCAAGATAATTAAATAACCTCAAAATAACACTAATTAATTCCAAAAAGAATAAAAATTAAATTAAATAACAACTAACCATAAATTAAATCAAATAAAGGCCAGGACAAGGTCAACTCATGACACTACAAAACTCCTAATGATGTGAAGGACTTGGGACAGAGATACTTCCTTTTTACAACGTCGTACCCGTTGAGTTCATTTTGTGCTCGCCCCGAATCGAGGCTTTTAATCCTATAATTCATCATACTCACTAAAGCTCCATCAGAACTTTTGGTTCCATCTTCCTCCTCTGATTCTTTAGCCATATTACCTACACATCCAAGGTGAGAGTGGAGGGACACTACACTACGTACCTCCCCATGGGGGAGGACGCGGCCCCCAAGGGATGCGTACAGTAGTCTAAGAACTGTTGTACATATCCCTTTATGGGTTGCGCAGGGGTGGGATACGGGGTATTGTCCCCTCCCACTCCAAAACAATTAAAATCTAATTTTTTCTTTTATTTAAAATTTAATTAATTTTTTTGTTGTATATATATATATATATTTTAAAAACTTTATATATATAGATTTTATATAAAATCTGATGAATTTTGAAGTACGAAATTTCGTCAAATTTTATATATGTATTTTTTTAAATTTTCATAGACAGGGAAATGTCACAGAATAATTTCTTAAAAAAATATTTTTTTTTTCCAGAATAGCATGAAAAGATTACAGAGAAATTTTCTAGGAAATCAAAAGCTATACAATAGTTTTTTTTTTTTATTGAATGAATTTGTTCACAATTTTCCTTGCACAAATTATTCTAAATCTCCTCTGTTCAACAGTGGGGTTTTGAATTTAAAATCTAAGAAGTTCTATGTTTCTACTGTTTCCTCAGAGCTTCTAACTCAAGAGTTTAATTTAACTGGTTCTCTAAACTTGCTGTGAAATTTTTCTATAGGAAAATATTCTATAGAAGTAACAATTTATAATGGCATATCTCTATAGCCAGAAATAAGTTTTCTACAGAAAAGAAATTTCTAATACCTACAGAGGTACAAGCAAGCCTCTGACAAAACAGACAATCTTTCATAACAAGAAAGAATTTAAACCAAAATAAAAACAAAAGGAAAGAACCTATTTTCTGTAGGCTGTAGAAGTAAAAGTTGTACCAAACTTTGCCATGGAAACCTCCAGCCGTAAAGCTCTTTCCTCTAGAAGATTTCTCCTCCAACCAAAATCAAATTCCAAAAAAACCCTGCAGCCTTTTCCAAATTCTCTCCCCAATAATCAACAGGACAAAAACCAAAATCTCATCACACAGCCAAAATTTTCCCATGAACCACTCCTGTTGCCCATGCCTCTTTTTCTTTCGAGAATAATTTCCTTAATAGAATTTCATTATTTCTCACTACTTCCCATACAATACCAATAAATAAAAAATAAAAAATTTAAAAATCAATTTTAATTAATTAATTTATATTTCATATTATTTATTTTTCTAGTAATAATAATATAACTTTATAAGCAATTTAATTAACCCAAAATTAAATGGAAAATTTAACATTCTACAAATCAACCAAACACTTATATTTTATTTTATTTTATTTATATTTATATTTTATTTAACTTTCAAATAATAATAATATAGTCTTTAAAAACAATTTAATTAACTCTAAATTAAAATAGCAATTCTCACATTCTAGATAATAACAAAGCAGCCTATATTTTATTTAAATTATCCTTTTAAACCATAATATTACTTAATCCATTTAAATATAGTTAACTTTAACAACTCCTAACAAAATTAATTCACACTTAACAAAATTTAATTAAATCACAACTAAACATTAATCATCACTAATACATTCCCATTCTAAGAAAAATAAAACAAAGACAACCAAAGAATCATAGTAGATGGACTTGGGACAGGAATTCTTTCCTAACCACTCCTTTTTTTAACATCAATCCCGTTGAGTTTATTTTGATGCTCGCCCTGTCCTACTGAAGCAGGTGGAATCGAGACTTAGTCCCTGCATCCTGCATAGAACACAAATGTCGTGAAGCATATAAATCTCCATTGAAAACACACCATGAAAGGTAATCATAGGGTGACAGGGCACTTGCAAGCAAGTGATGTCACTCTGTCCTTTCACCAAGACTCACAAATAAACACACCAAACAATATAACAGCATAAAACTTGCAACATCATCATATATATATTATTAAAGAACACAAAAAGTCATATAACATAATCACCATAAAAAGTATCATCTAACAACATATGTAAAATCTAATGCAACTAATCAACCAAGCCATAAATCCATGGACAACCAAAATGTTGAACTGATCATCCACACAACCAAGTACAAGATATGTCCATAAGAGTAACAACAACATGAGGGGTATCACATGTCATGACATGAATTTCATTTAAGGAGATTCACTAACACATACATGATAAATCATTGATAAGAAACCATCAGTGTACATAAATACAACATATATGTAATGCCCTAAATTTAACACTCAAAATACAGTTAAGGACAAAACAAAACTTCCAAATTTTGATCCCAAACACTAACATAACCCACAAAAGACTACATGCACCTCATGAAAACATGACAAGACTTGACCAATTAGTTACGAGAACTTGGTCGAGATAACAATTGTTGTGATCATCATGGTTGGTTTCAAGTGGAGACATGGAACATCACTAAGGTGGACTTAAATAGTTCCACCAACCCCAAAATAATCTGAAACAAAAATCAAATCACATGCTAAGAAAACAAAATATATCAATAATGACTCAAATTAATAATGACAGAACAAGTCCTAGGGGCCAGACCTATTCCTCGGGGGCTCGTCTCAGATGGCCTTGCCTACGTATATAATTCACAGAGGAACCGTAGTTCGACACATGAGCTTGTATCCCCACAAGCCTTGACATCATGAGGGTATATCCTCTTGGGTATTAGACATTAACACCCTTATAACTCTTAAGATAGCTTAAAAACTCTTTTTTTTTTAAATAAAATAAAAATTATCTTCTCCAAAACTCTATGTCATGGTCCAAAGATGAAATCACATGATATGTATGTTATAGTTAAGAATAAATCATGCATTGGGGTTTTCACCCAAGGAGATGGTGGTAATGAAAAATCTATATTGAAATGCATCTTATACGCAAAGTTCCCTTACTTAAATTTAGGCATCAAATGTACCTAAGTATATTTAAATGGTCCATCTAAACTAGGTCCCTCAGAAGTTTTGAGGTATACATACCTAAATACAATTTAGCTCTTTCTAGCAACTAACCAACACTAGACCATACAATGAGGACTATTCACAATTTAAATAGTATTATATCTTAAAATTTGTAGTGTTATACTGGTAAACATATTCTCTGATTTGTATTGTTTTAATAAGGTTAACTCATGTTTTCCCCTTAGCAAGGTAATTGTACATAAAAATAATAATAATAATAACAAAGTTTAAAGTAAATTAAATACTATAAATATAAGATCCAACCCATAATTATGACTGAATGGAAGATTAACCTCACAAGTGGGCATAGTGACATCTCTTACTATTTACCAATGCATTATGATTATATAAGTGTATACTGACATCAAAATATGCACAATTAATTATAGTGGAAGGCTTATAACTTGCATTACTATTTATCTATTCACATAATCAACTTATTTAAAGGTGTCACCATATTATTAGCTAAGAGTAATTATTTGATCACCCACTACCATAACATCGAATCCCATAATCTATTATTCTCACTAATACGATCAATTATAACACATTATTAATATTAATATCAATTTATTAATTTACTCATACATACTACTTTATTTTATTTTATTTTTTTAATTATACATTTTTAAAAAAAGATTACCCACATTAATATTATTGACATACCAATTTTCTCTTCACATAAGACAATAACATCATTATACTATTATTATACTCTATTGTTCATCAATATTATAATTGATATTATTATGGATGTACTCTTTTTACTAATTTACCCTTTGTTGATATTAATTTACACTAGAATAATCATATGAAAAGATTTAGTAGTATTTATAAAAGAATATACCTACTTATATATATATTTAATTTATTCACTTTAAAATAATTAAAAGAATATGAATAACCTCAATGAGAGAAAGCTCCCAACTATACCTATTTCTATTTTTTTTGTTTCTTCACTTTAATTTACTATATTGCTTCTTCACTTTAATTTGCTATATTGCCCCACCCCTCTTCCAAGAAGAAGTAGAATTCACTTTTCTCTATTTTTTTTTTTTTTGTTTCCCTTAAGAAAAAGATTAAATGGACATTGAATTAAGTGTCTCATATTTAAGAAAGGCTTCGTAGATGGGAATTACGTGGAGCCTTAGATGGAGACTCTTAAAGTCTTCCCATGAAGTTAGGTTTATGTAATAGGTTTCCTAAAAGGCATTTTAGCCTTTGGCATTATTGCTAATGTTTTATTTTATGCCACTTGCAAATCCTTACCACCCAACTAACCATTAACTATATAAGGATTCCATTTACCCGTGACATGACTTATACAAAAATTTTGGTGATTACTTGCATTGTCATTGATATGCATATTAATATCCATGACTAAGCAAACATAAAGAAATAGTATTCATAATATTTATTGAAGAAAATATTTATTATAAAATAAACCACAAGTTACAATCAAAGCATGAATAGCAGCACTGAAATAGCTGCACTCTATAGAGTAAAACAATAGCCAACAATACTAATAATAGTAGTTATGCTATGTGGATAACTAACATTCTTATGATAAGCAACATCAACAGTATTTAAATAGTTGTGCAAGTGCGGGTGACTTTTACTGGACTATTCTACACATCAAATAAATTATGGTGCTATTTAACTCTGCTGTAATTTTATATTTTCATTTTAGCACAATATTTATTGGGTCCTCTGTTGTAACATTGGGCAGTAAATGTCAGAATTTCAGTCTAATACAAGTGTTGTGACACAGAAAGCTGCTCCATTTCTTACTCATGTTTTATTTATAGATACACACCATAAAATGGGCAGGACATTGCATGAAGGTGCCTATATAACTCTGAGAAATGAAATATTGTCTTTACATTCTAATATTATACTTTCCTGGTGACTATCAACACTACTATTGTTCCAGATTTTATTTTAATTTATATTTTATTTTTCCTGGTGATTCAATATACAAGTTAAAGATTAATAGAAAGATAAGAGGGGTGATAGCTTATGGGTGCAAACATACTAGCTGCAATGTAATGCCCCGTCTTAATAACCTAAGAACGTTGCAATTGTGTTATAAAGGTGTAATAATTTTATTTTTTTAAAGTATTAATATTAAATTAATTAATTGCATACATTCTTAGGTTAAGCGACGTTACACTACTTTGAGTATTCCATAAGCGACTTAAGTATTTTGCATTGCACACATTTAAATCATAACATAAAGTAAACATTGCATAATAATAAATTTTCCATTCAAGATATAATAAAGTACAAATATGTTTCCATACATTGCATTGATATGATATTACAATACTCATCCAACTTGATGAGGTTGTTCAATAGTAATTACATTTTACAAATGATCACCTCACTACATTGAGGGATGTTTCTACATTACAAGTTTACAATATACAATGCTAAAAGTACACATAAGTATCCGATCACGAGCTCTCCATCCATGAAGCTCTCGATGCCATGATCAAACTGGGGACCCAACGGAGTAAGGTGCACATTCCACCCAACCATGTGGTACCCGTAGGTCCACCCCCCGTGCTAGGAGATAGTAATAAGGTTACCTAGACCTAATCTACTAACCCTAGACACTAGTACAAAAAAACTATTGGTTACATTGCTTCCAGATTTTGACAATTGATTTGAAGTACAAACACAAGGTATAACTGTTATTCTAGGTGGGGTGTCATCACAATGATGCAAAGGTTACCCTGGTGTTTCTTCCTAGGTTCCGGCCCCCAATCCTTGGGTTATCCTGGTAACCTCTTATGAAACCCAGCCCCTATTGCATACTGTTGCAGAATCGAATGTCTCTTAAGGAAACAAGACACCGATTTGCCATTCCAGGCCTTCTCAACTTATACTCATGACTGTAGTAGCTCAAGAGTCATAAGTGAGGCAAATTATCTTGTTAAATGTTTTAACTCTAACTAATGTGTCATTTAATTATCACTAACTTAATTAAATATTTGTAAATTACCCTGACACCACTTTATGTGTCGGCCCTTACAAATAGCCACTCCCCTAAACATAACATGGGAAGACTATGTTATCTGACTAAGGTTTACAAGTGTTCACATAGCCAAGATCAATATAAAAGACTAAACACGTTACAATGAACAACAACCAATATTCATAACTTCGGTGTCAAACCACCAACAAAACTATGTACACATACTTAGAAAACACATGATATTTTACTTACCAATCACACTCCCCATTTAACGGTTGGTCTGGAAGACTTGTTTACTCTATGTTTTCCCAATTTGCCCAAAAATGAAAATATTTAAAACAGATTGAAATAAATTATTGCTTCTACTTTGGGATATACTAAATCCTTTCAAACTGTTTATTTTGCATGAAATTAAAACAACTTGATTAAATTTCATAGTTAAACATTCTGAGTCATAACTTTCACGATTATATATATATATATATATGAAATAAACTTCAATTTGACAAATAAAACAATACTAATCCGAACTATCATTGATTAATTTAATATAAATCAAACACTTATATAATTTTTAAATCATAGTGTTATATCTTTATTTATACTATAAACTCATCACATGTAATACACATTTCTATTTATTAATAATTTATATAATATATATATTATAATATTATATAATATATATATATATATAATATATTCAAAATATATTATATATAAAATATATATTAATAATATATATAATATAAATAAAATTTAAATATTAAACAATGCGAATTCTTTAAATAGAAGTTTTTTTGTTTATTAACTGCTCAGCCGCAGTCCTCACGGCAGGATGCGCTGCCTGTGGGGCAGCGCTTCCTCCACAAATGTGTGGAGGGCGCTGCCTCACAGTAGCCGAACCCTCCACTGTGAGGGGGGCGGTGGATAGGAGAAAGCTCCCCCACCATCCTCTGTAAAACAATAAATTTTGTTCATATTTTTTTTTTAAAAAAATTTGGGTTAAATTCGCCGTACGGCGAATTCTCCCGTTTTAATAAAATTCAAAAATTTAAAAGAATTTCATATAAAGTTTCAAATGTATGAAGATTAAATTTTAATCAACCTAACAATAAACATGTATATAATTTCATAAAATAAAACTAGAATTATGTATAATTTATACAGACTTTTTAAAACAAAAAATAGAATAATTTCATCTAGAAAAATACAGAGTTTTTTTTTTTTAATAATATAAACTTCCAAATTGATTTTCATATCAAACAGATAGATTTTATCAAGAAACCTTCTGTGGTTTAATAAATTTCACAGTAAATTTTCTACTAATTGAAAACTAATTTTCAGAGAAATTTCCATTATTTAACAGCAAAGAATTTACTATAATTCTTTCCTACAATTAAATAAAAATCTTTACGAAATTTTCCGAGAAACACACAAGAAATTTAAAACAAATCTTTTCTCAATATTTTTTTTTAAAATAAAAGAATAGAAACAAATTCAGCAAGAAAAATACTTGTAGTAAATAAGCTTCCTGTAGGTGAAATCTTTACTGCCTATTCCGCACAATAATTCCAAAACCTTCTCCAAAAAGGTTTTCCCCAAATCCAAGAAAGCTTTACTAACCACCGAGAATCCTTTGAAGGATCTTCCACAAGATTTACAATCCAAAGAAATATAGAGAGATAACAACTTCTAAGAAATATTAAAATTTTGCACAGTAAGATAATTTTTGCCAGTGCCCAGAAAATTTCCCCGTGAGGCAATTGAATAACCCCGTACAAAATCCTAGATCCTCAATAACCTCCGTGAAATTTTTCAACAACCCCAATGTAATTATGGCACTCACACACATGTCGAGAAGTTATTGAGAAAATATCTTCTCCACTTCTTGGCAATTTTGCCATCTCAAAAATTTGCATGCAATTTAATTAATTTATTAAATTTAAATCTTAAAAATCAAATTTTCAAATCACATGCAATTTATTTTATTTTATTTTAAATACTAAAAATAAATTTTCAATCGCAATTTAATTTACAAGCATTTTTATTTTATTTTCTAATTCATTTAAATACAATATAATTTATACACTTAATAATTTAACTTAATTAATTAATTTATTTAATTAAAATAGTTTAATCTTTTAAAGACCAACTATTTAACCAAATAAGCTAACTAATATATTAAATTATCAAGTAGGTAAATTTCAATCATATTTAAATATTGATTTAAATAACAATAATTAAAACACAATAACTAACATTAAAAATTAAGCAATATTTATCTTTCAAAAATGATTTAACCAACAGAAGCACAATACAACCTATTACTCAAAACTAAAAACTGACAATGTACTAAAACCAAAGTTAAAGTTTGGACCAGGATAAACCTAACTACTATCTCTCGTTCAACATTTCCGTTGAGTCTTGACACGCTCAGACCTGATTACATAGGTGGAGTCGGTGTCATGTACCTGCAAATCCTGCAACCAAGCAAATAACATGCATACAAATATATATATATATATAAAGCATTAAACAGGCACACCGTGCAGAGAAAATCTTAGATATCGTAGGGCACTCGCAAGCAAGTGATACGATTCTGTTCTCCACACCAATACACTTCACAGAAAACTGACTAAATAAATGTTGTTAGTCCATCATAAGCATGTGCATATCCATAAACAACTGAAAGTAACCATCTACACTAAATCATGTCATGTCTAAAAATAATAATCATCAAACAAGTAACATCATGTCACAGAATAATCCACCATCGCTCAAAACCAGCGATCAAAGTATCCAACAAAAAATCATAGGTGTAATAGTATGAGAAAGTATCAACATAAAGCATAAGCATAAACAGAGGGGTACTACATCCTCCCCCCTAGGATCAGGCTTGCTCCTTAAAGCCTATGAATAGATAGGGATAAAGTTCCCTCATACGTGTCGCATCCTCCCAGGTAGCCGAAGCCTCATAGCTAGGATCCCATTGGACCCTCACCTGATCAACATCTCGACCCTTGAGACCGAGCGTTCGGTGTTGAAGAATGGCCATGGGCTCCAAAACCAACTGCCCGTCCTCTACCTATAATGCATTCCAATCAAGTAGATGATATATGTCGGGATGATAAGGTCTAAGTACTGACACATGAAAAATATCATGAATACGAGACAAACTGGGTGGTAAGGCGAGTCGATATGCCACAGGACCAATTCTCTCTAAGATCTCAAATGGTCCTATGAAACGAGGCACAAGATTAGAGCCTTTTCCATAACGGATTGGACTCTTCTGCGGTCGCACTCGAAGAAACACTCTATCACCAACAGTGAATTGTCGATCGATCCTATGTGCATCGGCATATTTCTTTTGCCTATCTTGAGCTGCTATCAAATGCTCTCTAATACAGTCAACCTATTGCTCCATATCTCGAAGCATCTTAGGTCCAAGTAATACTCTGTCCTCAAGTCGATCCCAACTAAGTGGAGTTCGACAAGGATGACCGTATAATGCTTGAAATGGTGGCATACCTATGGAACTCTGGTATCCATTGTTGTAAGCGAATTCTACTAAGTACAAGTAATCCTCCCAACGTGATTGTTGGTCCATTACATACATCCTAAGCATATCCTCTAATATTTGGTTAACTCTTTCAGTTTGACCATCAGTTTGAGGATGATAGGCTGAACTAAAGTTCAACTGTGTACCTAAAGCACGTTGTAACGAAGTCCATAAGGCTGAAGTAAATACAGGATCTCTATCCGATATAATCCTACGAGGAATCCCATGCAATATAATGATGTCCTCCATGAATATCCTAGCTACAAATGAAGCATTATATGATGAACGTACGGGTGAAAAGTGAGCTACTTTAGTCAAACGGTCAATAGTTACCATAATGGCATCGTGTCGATGGGATGACGTAGGTAACCCTACAATAAAGTCAATGGATATAATATCCCATTTCCATTCGGGAATGAGATGTGGCTGCAATAATCCGGCAGGATGATGATGCTTAGCTTTAACTCGCTGGCATTCAAGACATCTAGATACATAGTCAGCAATATCACGTTTCATACCAAGCCAGAAATACAATTGCTTAAGATCGGCATGCATTTTCTTGACACCTGGATGAGCTGAATACGGAGCTCTATGAGCTTCAGTCATGATTAATTTACGAAGACTCTCTACATGAGGTACATAAATGTGACCTAAATGTCGTAATATACCATCTGATTCTAGGACATACCCTACAAATTGACCTTCTAAAGGTCTACCCGATTCAATCTTTGACTTCACTTCCTGATATAATCTATCAGTAGGAAGTGTAGTTACTATTTGACCTCTCAAATCTACTTCAAGAGTAGTAGCAAAGATCTTATGTCAACGTCGGCTAAGAGCGTCAGCCACTACGTTCTCTTTGCCTTGAACATATTTTACTTCAAAATCATACTCACACAAAAACTCCATCCACCGTCTTTGCCTTACATTCAAGTTAGGTTGCGTAAAGATGTATTGCAAACTACGGTGATCAGTATGAATTTCAAAACGATGACCTAATAGGAAATGCCTCCAACGAACTAATGCATGTACTACTACAGCTAGTTCTAGGTCATGAGTAGGATAGTTTAATTCGTGGTCCTTGAGTTTGCAAGACTCATAGGCAACCACATGCCCATCTTGCATCAAAACTGCTCCCAAACCTTCTAAAGATGCATCCGCACAAACTACGAAATCCTTAGTAGGACCAGGAACAATAAGTATACGTGCATTAGTTAACTTTTCTTTAAGAGTTTGAAAAGCCAACTGACACTATTCCGTCCAAACAAACTTCTTCCCTTTCCTCTGAAGAGAAGTAATAGGATGACCTATTCTAGAAAATCCCTCTACAAAACATCTATAATAGCCAGCTAAACCCATAAAACTATGAACTTCACCTACATTAGTAGGTGCGGGCCAGTCTACAATAGCTTGGATCTTTGAAGGATCCACAGTAATACCTTTTCCAGATATCACATGTCCAAGGTATTTTATTTCAGATTGAAAGAAGTCACACTTCTTCAGGTTTGCATACAATTGGTTTTCTCTTAAACATTGCAATACCTATCTCAAGTGTTCTTCATGTTCCTTCATGTTCCTCAAATAGACTAAAATGTCATCAAGAAATACCAGGACAAAGCGATCAAGGTATCTATGAAATACACCATTCATTAAACTCATAAATACAGATGGTGCATTCGTTAACCCAAATGGTACCACTGTAAATTCGTAGTGCCCATAACGAGTTCGAAAAGTAGTTTTATGGATGTCTGCTTCAGCTATACGTAATTGATGATAACTAGATTTCAAATCAATTTTAGAGAACACATTAGCTCCCTTAATCTGATAAAAAAGATCATCGATTCTAGGCAAAGGATAACAATTCTTAATCGTCACCTTGTTCAATTGACGATAGTCAATACACAGCCTAAGAGATCTATCCTTCTTCTTTACGAAGATGACAGGTGCTCCCCAAGGGGAAACACTTGGACGAATAAATCCCTTTTCTAAAAGTTCCTCTAACTGGATACGAATTTCCTCTAACTCCTGAGTCGTCATCTTATAAGGAGCTCTAGATATAGGCTCAGCTCCAAGAACTAGGTCAACTCTCAAGTCAATATCCCTCTTCGGCGGCATTCTAGGAATGTCATTGGGAAATACATCTGCAAATTCCCTAAGAATAGGATGATCATCAAGAGATACCTCTTGACTCTCACCTTCATCTAAATTGGTAACTGTTGTTGCAAACATTTGACATCCCTGATGAAGACATCTCTTTAATTGCATAGCAGATATCATCCGCAAAGAGATAGGTCTTTAAATACCTACAATTTCCACTTTTGCTCCTAAATCATCAATGCAACTAACTGTCTTAAGTCGACAGTCAATTACAGCATGATAAGATGCCAACCAATCCATACCTAATACTATATCGTACGATCCTAAGGGTGTAACATATAAATCTACCAAGGTAGTTAACGTATCGATTCTAAGTTCACAGTTATGTACTAAGTTATCTACTGCTACTTTCACCCCTGAGGCGAATTCAACTTTCCATTTACCACCTTGCTTTACCACCACAAGACCACAACGGTCAACAATGGTCGGTGAAATAAAGGAGTCAGTGGCTCCAGAATAAAAAAGTATAGAAACACTAACACCATTTAACTTACCTGAAGTCTCGACCACCGTATTTTGGTGATCGGCTTGGCAGTCATTAACCACTACATATACTGTATGTGCACGTCCTGCATCATCCACTATAGGCTCTGAAACTGTAGGTCGAGGCCCATAACCAGAAGAACCTCTCATCGGACACTACCTAGCTATGTGCCCATGTTGCCCACAAGAATAACAACCTGTGCCTGTGCCTCTACCAAATCCTCTGCCACCCAAAGGTGCATTGGACTACTGAAAACTACCCCTACTGACGGTAGACTGAGCACTCTATGTAGGCTGATCCTGCCTATTGCGCTTGTTGTGCCACCAATTACGACCCTTTCCTGTTTGAGGACTGTTTTGTTGTTGTGGTTGAGCGTTATTATTCTTTTGAGGTGTTCTTTGTTGCTGCCCACCCTTTGTGGGTGTCTGTTGGTTCTTAGAAGAACCACCTGTCTGTGCCTGTCCACCCCGTGGACTAAAACCTACTGTAGGATCACTCCCAATCTGCACTCCTGTGTGCCCACCTAAGGCCATAATAAGGTTCTCCTCAACTATGCGAGCCTTCTCCACTGTGACTTCCATAGTCTTTGGCTCAAAGACTTGGACACCACCACTGATACGGGCGTTTAAGCCCCTAATAAAATGTTGTACTAGCATAGGCTCATCATCGCCAATACCAGCATAATGCTTGAGTTCGTAGAACCTACTTTCGTATTTCTCCACAGAAAGAGCTAACTGACATAGATCATGGAACTCGTCAGCCCTACGCTGCCTCCAGTGTTCTGAAAGGAACCAAGCTCTAAACCTCTCGAGAAACATCTCCCAAGACACAGAACCAATATCTATATGGAGCTTCTGCTCCTCTAGGCACCACCATGTAGAGGCGAATCCTCTCAAGTGCATAATAGCGCATTTGGCACATGTATTGCTACCATAAGGGTGCATGGAAAATCATCTACCCAAATCCAGTAGCCAGGTCTCAGCCTCTAATCCTCCTCCTGAACCATCAAAGGTACGAGGACGTGCTCTCAGTAAATCCCTCATGTGACCAGCAATAATAGAATCCTGATGTGTTGTGTCCTCTACTCTCCTAGGGGATCTATCCCTCTCTCTCACAACCTCCTGCTCATCTACCTGTCTAGATCCAAGACAACCTAGGACCTCCTCTAAAAGTGGATGTATCTGAGAATCCTCTACTGTCGACTGTACGGGATTTTGTTCCTCATTTCTCTGACCCATCTGTTCTGCTTGGTCACTATGGTTAGGGCTAGGAGGGGGAGTAACCTGATGGATTGGCCCACGGCCTCCACCTCTACCTCTACCATGACCTCTTCCTCCTCGCCTAGGCATATTCCTACACATAACAATTACGAATCTTAGATACTATTCAACCAAGGTTATCAGTTGCGACACTACGTACTAGGTCAGCCTAATGGGCTCTAGATTACCCAGAGCGTCCAGTGTTTGTAACCTTGGCTCTGATACCAATCTGTAATGCCCTGTCTTAATAACCTAAGAACGTTGCAATTGTTTTATAAAGGTGTAATAATTTTTTTTTTTAAAGTATTAATATTAAATTAATTAATTGCATACATTCTTAGGTTGAGCGACGTTACACTACTTTGAGTATTCCATAAGCGACTTAAGTATTTTGTATTGCACACATTTAAATCATAACATAAAGTAAACATTGCATAATAATAAATTTTCCATTCAAGATATAATAAAGTACAAATATGTTTCCATACATTGCATTGATATGATATTACAATACTCATCCAACTTGATGAGTTAGTTCAATAGTAATTACATTTTACAAATGATCACCTCACTACATTGAGGGATGTTTCTACATTACAAGTTTACAATATACAATGCTAAAAGTACACATAAGTATCCGATCACGAGCTCTCCATCCATGAAGCTCTCGATGCCATGATCAAACTGGGGACCCAACGGAGTAAGGTGCACGTTCCACCCAACCATGTGGTACCCGTAGGTCCACCCCCCGTGCTAGGAGATAGTAATAAGGTTACCTAGACCTAATCTACTAACCCTAGACACTAGTACAAACAAACTATTGGTTACATTGCTTCCATATTTTGACAATTAATTTGAAGTACAAACACAAGGTATAACTGTTATTCTAGGTGGAGTGTCATCACAATGATGCAAAGGTTACCCTGGTGTTTCTTCCTAGGTTCCGACCCCCAATCCTTGGGTTACCCTGGTAACCTCCTACGAAACCCAGCCCCTATTGCATGCTGTTGCAGAATCAAATGTCTCTTAAGGAAACGAGACACCGATTTTCCATTCCAGGCCTTCTCGACTTATACTCATGACTGTAGTAGCTCAAGAGTCATAAGTGAGGCAAATTATCTTGTTAAATGTTTTAACTCTAACTAATGTGTCATTTAATTATCACTAACTTAATTAACTATTTGTAAGTTACCCTGACACCGCTTTGTGTGTCAGCCCTTACAAATAGCCACTCCCCTAAACATAACATGGGAAGAATATGTTCTCTGACTAAGGTTTACAAGTGTTCACATAGCCAAGATCAATATAAAAGACTAAACACGTTACAATGAACAACAACCAATATTCATAACTTTGGTGTCAAACCACCAACAAAACTATGTACACATACTTAGAAAACACATGATATTTTACTTACCAATCACACTCCCCATTTAACGGTTGGTCTGGAAGACTTGTTTACTCTATGTTTTCCCAATTTGCCCAAAAATGAAAATATTTAAAACAGATTGAAATAAATTATTGCTTCTACTTTGGGATATACTAAATCCTTTCAAACAGTTTATTTTGCATGAAATTAAAACAACTTGATTAAATTTCATAGTTAAACATTCTGACTCATAACTTTCACGATTATATATATATATATATATATATATATATATATATATATATATATATATATATATATATAAAATAAACTTCAATTTGACAAATAAAACATTACTAATCCGAACTATCATTGATTAATTTAATATAAATAAAACACTTATATAATTTTTAAATCATAGTGTTATATCTTTATTTATACTATAAACTCATCACATGTAATAAAAATTTCTATTTATTAATAATTTATATAATATATATATATTATAATATTATATAATATATATATATATAATATATTCGAAATATATTATATATAAAATATATATGAATATTATATATAATATAAACGAAAGTTAAATATTAAACAATGCGAATTCTTTAAATAGAAGTTTTTTTGTTTATTAACTGCGCAGCTACAGTCCTCACGGGAGGATGCGCTGCCTATGGGGCAGCGCTTCCTCCACAAATGTGTGGAGGGTGCTGCCTCACAGCAGTCATACCCTCCACTGTGAGGGGGACGGCGGCTAGGAGAAAGCTCCCCCACCGTCCTCTATAAAACAATAAATTTTGTTCATTTTTTTTTTTTTTTTAAATCGGGTTAAATTCGCCGTACGGCGAATTCTCTCATTTTAATAAAATTTAAAAGAATTTCATATAAATTTTCAAATGTATGAAGATTAAATTTTAATCAACCTAACAATAGACATGTATATAATTTCATAAAATAAAATTAGAATTCTGTATAATTTATACAGATTTAAAAAAAAAATAGAATAATTTCATCCAGAAAAATACAGAGTTTTTTTTTTAATAATGTAAACTTCCAAATTGATTTTCATATCAAACAGATAGATTTTATCAAGAAACCTTCTGTGGTTTAATAAATTTCACAGTAAATTTTCTACTAATTGAAAATTAATTTTCAGAGAAATTCCCATTGTTTAATAGCAAAGAATTTACTATAATTATTTCCTACAATTAAATAAAAATCTTTACGAAATTTTCCGAGAAACACACAGGAAATTTAAGACAAATCTTTTCTCAATATTTTTTTTTTAAATAAAAGAAGAGAAACAAATTTAGCAAGAAAAATACCTGTAGTAAATAAGCTTCCTGTAAGTGAAATCTTTACTGCATGTTGCGCACAATAATTCCAAAAGCTTCTCAAAAAAGGTTTTCCCCAAATCCAAGAAAGCTTCACTAACCACCGAGAATCCTTTGAAGGATCTTCCACAAGATTTACAATCCAAAGAAATACAGAGAGATAACAACTTCTAAGAACTATTAAAATTTTGCACAGTAAGATAATTTTTGCCAGTGCCCAGAAAATTTCCCCGTGAGGCAATTGAATAACCCCGTACAAAATCCCAGATCCTCAATAACCTCCGTGAAATTTTTCAACAACCCCAATGTAATTATGGCACTCACACACATGTCAAGAAGTTGTTGAGAAAATATCTTCTCCACTTCTCGGCAATTTTGCCATCTCAAAAATTTGCATGCAATTTAATTAATTTATTAAATTTAAATCTTAAAAATCAAATTTTCAAATCACATGCAATTTATTTTATTTTATTTTAAATACTAAAAATCAATTTTCAATCACAATTTAATTTACAAGCATTTTTATTTTATTTTCTAATTCATTTAAATACAATATAATTTATACACTTAATAATTTAACTTAATTAATTTATTTATTTAATTAAAATAGTTTAATATTTTAAAGACCAACTATTTAACCAAATAAGCTAACTAATATATTAAATTATCAAGTAGGTAAATTTCAATCATATTTAAATATTGATTTAAATAACAATAATTAAAACACAATAACTAACATTAAAAATTAAGCAATATTTATCTTTCAAAAATGATTTAACCAACAGAAGCACAATACAACCTATGACTCAAAACAGAAAACTGACAATGTACTAAAACCAAGGTTAAAGACTGGACCAGGATAAACCTAACTACTATCTCCCGTTCAACATTTTCGTTGAGTCTTGACACGCTCAGACCTGATTACACAGGTGGAGTCGGTGTCATGTACCTGCAAATCCTGCAACCAAGCAAATAACATGCATACAAATATATATATATAAAGCATTAAACAGGCACACCGTGCGAAGAAAATCTCAGATATCGCAGGGCACTCACAAGCAAGTGATACGATTCTGTTCTCCACACCAATACACTTCACAGAAAACTGACTAAATAAATGTTGTTAGTCCATCATAAGCATGTGCATATTCATAAACAACTCAAAGTAACCATCTAAACTAAATCATGTCATGTCTAAAAACAATAATCATCAAACAACATCATGTCACAGAATAATCCACCATCGCTCAAAACCAGCGATCAAAGTATCCAACAAAACATCATAGGTCTAACAGTATGAGAAAGTATCAACAGAAAGCATAAGCATAAACGGAGGGGTACTACATGCAACTTAAGAAAACTAACTTCATCAAATACAATGGCTACTAATTGACATGATTTTATGTGTTTATTTTCATTTACTTCAAATTAAAGACCCATTAATGATTTTTAGCTAGAGGTATTTGTTGGTGATTCATAGCTCAAATTATATTGGACTGCACAGTATTGACTATACCAAGATTTAAACACCCAAAATCTAAATATGGTTGGAAATAAAGTTGCAGATAGATAATAATTTTCACGTTACACTCACTTTACATGAGAACTTAATGGCTTAATTCAATTGAATTTTTAAGTCTGCAAATACTTACTGCCCATCATGGAACCTACTATTCTAGTTAACATAAAGTTCTGGCTTCTAAAAAAAATGTTTCCCTTGAATATACTTTAACAGCCCATAGAAGCAATCTACCTCAAGATTTTGCATAGAAGGAAAACTAACATCTACTAAAAGGAAATCCATGACCCAAGTAGCACCTACTCATGGGTGATTCGAGGTATAAGTTTCCCCATAAGATCATGCTATGCAGCTCATGTAACAGTGAAGTTTTCAAGAATGATATCACTCTTTTTATCCAAAGATGTAACCAAAACACTGTCACACATCACTTAAATATGCACAAAAATGAGAAGCTCAACAGAACAAGATGTACAGGGGTCGAATATTGTAAAAGCCTAAATGTTCATTTAATCATATTGAATAGAGGTTGAATATTACATATATAAACATATTCTTTCATGAACACTTAATCAAAACAACATTCAAACATTCGCAAAACCTACTATAGTCGAAAGCAACTAATCGTTTAATAGTAATTTTACTCTGTATTCTAGCAAGGTGCATGAAAATGGAATTTATATAGACATGGAGAAATGACAGGCCTCCAACCTGAAAAGACCACAATAAAAGGAGCATCGATGCCACTTGCCACCTTCCATCGACTTTCTTTGCATTCTTCCTTCCAATTCTCTCCTTCTAGTGGTTGTAAGACTTCAATATTCTTCCAAACATGCCAAGATATGTGGTACAAGGAAAAGATGCAAGGACTATTTTCAAAGTGTGGATGCAGAGGTAGATTTGCTTGTTGATAGAGAGACCCTGAATCTTTACACAGGTATCACTCCCCATAAGCATGCGACACAAGCTTCTTGTTTTGTAGAGAAGCCAAGAACTGGTCTTGGCAGTTTTCACTGCAACCTTTATACCCATACCCCTTTTTCTGCCTGTTTATTTTTTTCTTAACTTCTTTTCAAAACCACCTAAGTTATTTCCTCTCATGTGGTAGGTGTTCAAAATATTTAAGTTAATTACTGACGACACAGACAATGAAGTCCATGCCATCCAGGCCATCCCTTACCACCCATAACTGAGCAAGCACTGAATTCTATTGTCTATGCCATTCATGACACGCTTGACCATCATAAATGGTGGATCTAACTCTAAGCTACAACAAACAAGGAATTTATAATCAATCTACCTATTAATTGAATAACTGCGCCTGAAATCTTGGCAATCTATTTTGATAGAGCCACTCTACAGATATAAGGAAAATGTATCAATAATAAATAAATAAATATAAATATATATATATATTCTCTCATAATTCTCTTCACTAGGGGGAACCAAATTTCTATGGAGATTTTCCCTCCAATAATTACAATTAGAGAAAAGTTGGAGTGAAAGGTACTAGTTTTCGGTTTAACATTATTAATGAAGTCTAGGTTCTTTAAATACACTCTTATTTTGGTAGAATAAATATTGGAGAGAGACCAAACCTCATTATCAGTATTAGCATTCTTGAAAGCATCCTTATTTCCAAGGACTCTAAATTTCTCTATGTTCTTAATATTAATATTATGAGCATTATTCCAATTTTGAAATATCAAGACCACTATTGTTGTTTACATATTGAAAATTTCTCTTAGCAATTATATTTTCATCGAGTAACATCTGTCAATGTTATACTCATCAAAACCAATCCTTAGGTTACTATTGTTGCTAACTTCAATTCCACTTCTTTTGCATTAATATAATATTGTTATCAATACTGTCATCACCTCACATATGAATTCCATTTACTCTACAAAAATATTGGCCTCCCTCTTAGTTTCAATGTTACTACTATGTTTGAAATTAATATTGAAATAATTATTAATACCTTTGCTAATATCAGTATTATTAATATTAACACTACTCTTAAAATCAATAAGAAGGTTATTATTTTGTTAATATTATCATTAGTTTTAATACTCTTAATATGATATTTTTTTGAGAGAGATATATGATTTCCATAGGGTTTATTAATGTGACCAATAATATCCCAAATATGACAACACAATCACTTTATTTATCATGTTGAATATATCTAACAATTTGGTTAATGGAATGCACATAAGAAAATAGAGTAGAATGAATCACACACAAGATGGGGCCTTACAATATACATAATTAACTCAACACATTGAATAACAACTGCCATGGCTAATATCCACACAAGGTTTAACGTTACATTATAGTATAATGTTCAAGAGGTACAATGATACAAAAGTGTTTCCAATCATGAACGGAAACCATACAACAAGATAACATGATACGAATGAACATAGGAATACATAATATCATAACTGGCTCCAAGACGGATACAACTCTGGGGTCGCCGCAATAGCACCAATCCACACCTCTCAATCCTCGACTGGGGACCCAATGGGGTGCTTAGCATGTTCCACCCAACCACGTGGGTCTGAAGACCCACCCGCCCATGCTAAGGAGCTGATAAGAAAGATTCCTCAACCAAGAACATCCAAACATGGAACCACAAGACTCAACATCATACAAAAGTATCATAAAACTCAAGGATTACAATGACATAATCAACAACATCCAAGAGTCAACATAATAACTTAAAGTCATAAATCTCATCACATAAATCAAAGCAATAACCATTAAACAAGTAACAAAAGGATGATCATGAAACACTTCCAAATCAAACTGAATTAATAAACATAATACAATTCCAAAGGCAATAAGGAAGCAAGGAAAATAGGTGTCAAGTGGAGAGTGTCATCACATATCTCTCATGGGATCTCCTAGCCCTTCTTCCAACTTGAGGCTTCGACACCCATCGATGGATCTCCTGGCTCTTCCTCCTACTTGAGGCACTGACACCATAGGGTAGCTCATGTAGAGCCAATAACCTCTCATGAGGACAAGGTTATGACTTTGCCGACCACGGCCTTCTCAGTCTATCATTAGTCTATGATCGCCCTAATGCATAGACAAGGAATCCAATATTTATTATCTTGTGTGTTTTACTACCCATCCCCCTAAATTCTATTTTTAGGTTATCACTTGTTTAACTAATCTTACGTGGGTTCTCTTGTGCACTTCCTCTTACCCGAGGCATCGGCCCCCACAAAGAGCCACTCTCCCTAGAGACCCAACAAACATCAAACCAAAAACCAAGGGTTGTACAAAATAACAAGAACATTAGATCACAATAGAGAAGCATGTGAGGCATTACCCATCTCGCTATAAACACATAATCAAAGTCTCAACAATTCTCGTACAACCCTTTCAAAATCCTGATACCAAAACACTTTCCACTTCAAGGGCACATAAAAGGAGAGACATTGACCAACAATAAAAAAAACAAGCCTCTGGAAGACTCTCATAATGTTTACACTAGGGTTTCCCCATCAAAGAACTGACAACAATAATTGCAAGGCCACAAAAACTATTTTCAATTCAAATATAATGAGTGAATATACCAAAATAAGATCAACAACCCCATCTAGACTACATAATCAACTTTGATACAAAATAAATCAAAAATCCAAGAAGATCAACTACCCACAACTCATAAAAAAAATACGAGTTCCCAATTACATTGCAACACAAATTAAATGACAAAGGATTCCTTGAATCAACATTAATCTCCAAAGTCATTCACACCAACATAGAACCATCTAGAAACAATCCTTCAACAACAGAGGTAAGAGCATGCAACCAAGCATCCAAGGGAGACCTCAATTTCCTCCTCACAATATACCCGTACAGTTGGTAAACAAATGACCTTTGACAAAATCAACATACATGACAATAATATAATTTAATGTTTCACCAAAATAGTACAAGTGGGAAGACTGCATTCAATAAGAAGCATAAGCTTATCACAACCAAGCATTTCATTAGTATCCAAAATACTCCACCACAAATTCAATTAATAAGACCCCCACCACTCAAAACAAACCAAGAATGCACCATGTAAGGTTAAATGAATAGCAACACAATTTAACTTAAAGAAGATCCCCAGCTCACGTCAACTCAAGAAAAGTGACAATGAAAGGATCTGTCAAACCACTCATAAATCAACACGAACCAGATGGAATGAAATCACTTCCGAAGCCAAGGAATTCCAAAGAGGACACCACAAATAGGATACACCAAATTACCCTTAAATGAACAATGACCATTCCAACACAATTTATCCATTTGTTCAATAAGAATTAATTTAAAATAAATAAAGGAACTCTAAAATCACATATCGAAATTATCTCAAGGCATATTTTATCACTCTCAGAATACTAACCCAAAAAATCAAGAGCAATAAACTTAAAGAAAAAACAATTGAACTATCATCTATGATTTCACTCTTCACTTCATAAGAGATCGTTTTAACTCATTAAAGACTATATTCACATATCTTACTAACATCTCACTATGCTCATCATAAAGTTGAATTAAATAAAAGAAGTTATAAAAGCATTCCAACCAATTTCTTTTATTCCCATTCAGGATTTATAATCATTCCTATAACTATATACATATATATAAACATAATTAGCCAATTAATACTCTAATTATATTTAAAATGATAACTAATTTCACCAACACTACATTACAACGCGAGTTTTCTTCTTAACTAAAACTATATGACCATCTAATTTCACTATGTAAGTAAGAACCTATTCATTTATAAAAAGGCATAACTCTTTTCCCCAATATTCTAATGTGTTACCAATTTTCATTATATAGTATAATCATTTAATTTTACAATCAAGAGAACATTCCTTTCTAACATTTGACATACGCAAGTAACTATTCTCTATATAATTATAGCTAAGAGGGGAACCATTCTTTACTAGCACCTTTATAAAAAAATGATCATCATTTCCACTAACTCCATTATAAAGAAATAATCTACCATCAAAATATTTACCATTATTAATGGGACTCCACAAAAAATTCATACTGTTGTTAATATTAGTTAACCAATATTCCACACATAATAATTTCTATTTGTAAATTTGTCTAACTTAACATTATGCGGACTAATGTAAACTTCTAAAATACTCTCTTCTTCATACTTCCCTTCACTACCCTATTTGTCGTATATCTTTTATCGTTCTATTGACTCTAAGTGCTACGACTACGTTAGATTGACAAAGAAATCAAAGGGATTGGTTAAACCTTTAAAAATTTCTTGTTATGGCCAAGCACATTGGCTGAGACAGATCGACCAAATGAAATAACGAGGATTATTTAAACTTTTAAGCCTATTATGGTCAAGGTTGTAGTAGACATGGTTGATGTAAAGAAGTTAGAGAGATTACTAAAACCCTTAAACTTCCTATTATGCCTGGGTCCTCAAGGGTCGGTGACAAGATGACAAAGAAATCATAGGGATTATTTAAATCTATACACCCTACCATGTTCAAGTGCATCGTTGTGACAGGTTACAAATAGAATCAAAGAGATTATTTAAATTTCTACACCCTTACAAGTCTATAGTTGATCATCAGGTGCGTATGGTTAGCCTTCATGCCCATACTAGCTGTCATGCTACAAATATGTTCATTAAGCTTGTGGTGTCGATGGAGCATCTATGAATATTGGCTAAGTATTTCCATCAACACTACTTTTGTATTTCCCTTTATGTCACATCCTCCATCATTTTTATCTTATCTTAATCCTTCTTCTAATCCCATCATTAAGGTGTGCACATGCCTAATCCTTGATTAGAAGGTGTCACATCCTCCAACTTTTGCAAGTTGGCCTCTAACCTCTCTTAGCCACCTAACCATTCTCTAATCATTCACTAACTAGCCTAATCAACCTCTCAAGAAATTTTTAATTCCTTTTATCCTTCCAAAGAATATTAAATTCCTTTTCTCCTGTCCTTTATGACACACATGTCCTTTAGTCAACCTTATTAAAGGCTTTCCTTGACAAGGCATTCCTTCCCTATGTGAATTTTTAATTCACCTTTTAATCCCCTTAATGCATCAAGGAATTTTAAATTCTTCTTCTCATCCCCATAAGGATATTTTGAGAAATTTTAATTCCCCACTCTGTCCTCCTCACTCCACATGGGGACAAGGACCTCCTTTATGAGGAGATCTTGTCCAATCCCAAGGTACTTTGTACCCACTCCATGTCATGTACCATCCTTCCACCTCATGTCCACTTCACCTTTTAGGGCTATATCACATGCCACATGTCAAGATGTGAGGGCTTGTGAGTTCTCAACTCACCTTAGCCCTACATCTTGATATTTGGTGGCTCAATCTTGACCCTCCATTTCTTCTAAGAATTCTCAAAAATCCTATAAATACCCCCTCTTTTCTCTCATTTTGGGGAGATCATTTTGCTAGCCAAACTCTTGCAATTTTGTTTCTCAACTTATACTTAGCCATTTTCTTGTTTTCATCCACTTGCACTCATCCTCACAACACCATTTAGTTTGCATCTACTTGCCATCCAAGGAGCATACACACCAAAGATCGAAAGGCCAACCAAAGGATCGACTCAACACAAGGTATAAGGTTCCATTTCGTTGCTTTGTCTTGCATTGTTTCCAACTTAGGCTAATCTTGAGGTGTAGGTTGTTTTGAGTTGTTTATTTGCACTCTTTCACTTGTTGCTTGATTTCTAACGCTCTATTTCGACCTATCACAATAGTTATTATTTATTTTGCATGTTCTACAGTTCTCTTCGACTTCCAAATGCTCTATAGGTGTAATTTCTTTCAACAAGTTTCAGTTACGAAGAATCTTTAATTAAGAACTACATTTATGCTAAGCAGTTACAAAACCTTACATGCGAAATTCTATAATTAGATCTTTATGTGAAACTGACATAATATTGCATTTAATTTTGTTTATTATACTATTATTCATTACTTCCACAATCATTTAATTTTTTTTATTTTTTTTATAATATTCAAGTTTGATTTATTTAATTCATTTTAAACATTAATAATATTTTATTTGACAAAACACAGAAGTATTATAACTTTTATTTTATTTAATACCTCAAAACACAAACCGAATAAATTGAATCAATTCAAATCATGCCAATCAATACTAACTTTACAAGTTTAGTCAAAGGCAAATATAAGGACATCATGCATGAGGGGCACTACCATGTAAATATTTTCAAAAGGGGATTTGCATGCAATTAAATTAAATATTTATCTAATTTTAAAATCTACTATTTTCAAGATTAGGTTTGGAGAATAAAGAAAAAGAAAACTTTAAAATAAAAGAGGGGTAACGGAAAAAGAAACTTTTCTTGAAGTATTCAGGAATTGCTCTACAACTTTATTATTCATGGCTTCCGGATAGAATCTTGCTTTTGTTATTTTTTAGTTCCAATAGATTAGAAAATAGAAGAACATAAGAAAAGAAAGGAGAAGAGGAAGGGTCTTGTAGGAAGGAAATCTTAGAGAAAATAAGAAGAGGAAGTGGCAAGGAGGCTTCTTCAGCTGTCAATGAATTATCTAGGTTCTTCTTCATAACTCTCTTTTATTGTATTAAGTTTTCCAGATAATCCTTGAGAAAAGAAAATTTGTTGTGTGTACAAAGAACTGATTATGCAAAACCCCTCTATTTGCTGTGCAAAATTTTACAGTGAAATTTGTACCTTATTTTCAAAATTCTTTCTAAATTTTAAAGACAATTTTGTTTCTCTGTATTTTATTCTAAAAACAACATTCTTTCTGGTAAATTCTTGAATAAATCTTGTGCCAGATTGTTGATTGTGGATTATTATATATATGATAATATATATATATACAATAATCAGTGTGAGTGTATTTATACAAACATATACATATGTTTTTGATCTGAATCATTTTGGCACTATACCAAAAAAAAATAAAAAATTGAATGAACAATATTTAGATTTTATTGGAATCAAATTTTTGTTTTGAAATTTTTGTATATAGTGAAGGGGGGGTGGGGTTTCTCCCCGGTCGTGCCCTCCCCATAAGGGAAGGGCAACACTGTGGGAGACAATGCTCCCTCCACAGGTCGCAACCTGTGGAGGAAGCGCTGCCTTCCATAGGCAGCGCCTCCCCATAAGGGGGGGGAGCCCTTTCATATATATATTATATTCTTTTTTAAAAAAAACTATATGATAATCTGTGAAAACTACGTCTCGCCAAAAGAATTTTGAATGGGATATACATTGCATAGTATGATATATATACATATTCTATATATATATGTATATATATATGTTACATACTATATATATATATATCAACAGGAATATGGAGTTGTAAAAATCCTTTTTATCTGAGAAAATTATTTTTCTTTTGTAAAATATTCCTGAGTCATAAACATATACACATAATATGATTACCTGGGAAATGAAATAGTTATATAAATTAATATATATAAAAATACAATTATATGAAAATATATACATGTATGAATATCTGTCTACCTCAGTAAATATATATATATATATACATATGTAAATCTAGGCTTTTATATGGACTATTTTATAATAAAATCAAGCTAAAACCATGCATATGGACATAGACTTGGCTTTTTATGAATTTAAGCATGAATGTATGCATATAAACATATTGAAAAATATAGTTATATAAATGAATATTAATATGAGTTTCAAACTTAACATTTTAATCTCATACTTTCAATGGAAGATTAGCTGTCAAATCTAAGATACATAATTTATAAATCTGAAAATAAATAGGTAAACTCTTGTGCTAGAATTATTCATTTTCTTTTTCTCCTTTATGTTGACTTAGTATCCGTTGCATATATTTCTAGATATACCTCCATTAATAAATGTGGGAAATCTAAGTATTCCAATCCATACTTATAAGGCTGATTTGTGTAGTTCTTTTCAAATTTATATAAACTTGTTATTTTGGACAAATTATTCAAATAAAAGTTAGAACTTGTGATTTCATACATGCTCTTTTCAAAAGACCAAACTTATATCATTTTGAAGAATAGGAATTGAGTTGCAAAACCAACTTGTGATCAATTTTCACTTAAGTTAGTGTGCTAATGTAAATTTATTAGTGAATCTATGTGAAATTTGTAATTGTTAGAATTCCTTTGAAGTTGAGATGAGTAAAATAGAATGAAAACTTAGACAAAAAATGTATTATTTTATTGTTCATTTTGGAAACTTCTGGGACAAGATGTCGAAGGTGGATCCACAGAGACAATAGTTTTACCTTTTCTAAAACTATCATTTGTTTTATTTATGCTTGGCCAAGAACATGCACCATTGAAATAGATGGAATTAAAAGCCTAGAACTAAATGAATATAGATCTATTCCACCTCCTGTTTGCAAGAAATATGTGATTCTCATGTTAGGAATGCATGTAGGCATTAGGCTTGCATCAAGAGTTCCCTCCTGCGTTGTTGTTTCAGGTTGCTAGGCTCCTCATGCAGGGTCGGGGATTTCTTTGAGTTTGGAAGAAACCCGGGGAAGTCTTGTACTTCGTGGTTGGGCGGAAAAGGTGCCTTAATCACACTCTTGGCCCTAGCTTGCAAGAAGACCAGTGGTGTCACATCGGTTGAGGTTCAAATCTTTATATGCTATGAATTTATTCATGTATTATTGTGGATGGCCAGTAAAGCCCACTTGTAAATGTAACTCTATTTGAAATTTAGTATTGTAACATTGAAATAGATGTATTGGAATGAAAGTTTTGGTGTAACTTTGAAATAGATGTATTGATTGAAAGATAATGATGTAATTGAAACATGAATGAATTTATGGAAACTCATTGATATGCAAATGGCATTTACATATGTATCATTGCAATGATCATTGTTGATAATGAAATTTACTTCTTTTGCATGCATGGAATGAAATCTATTACTGAATTTTCCTTTTGAACATTTATGGAAATATCTTGATCTATGCATCATTTTCTTTTAATATACTTGGAATGTAATAAGTTTCAACAAATTATGTGGTTTTATGAACATCATCTCTCGAGCGTTACACAATGCCATGCCAGATTTATAAAATCTCATGTCTTGTGTACAAAAGGACATTCATTTGCACACACATGGGGATGCACATGATTTGAGGGGGTTTGATTAGAATTAGGTTGTGGAAGTGGGTGATTATGAGATTAAATGGATTAGCCCACTTAATGAAAAGTGTAGGAAAATAGAGAAATTAAATAAATAAAATATTTATTTAATTTTTGGGAAAGGGATATATGGGATTTAGGTAAACAAATGATTGGATTTATTAACCTAAGGTGGACTATAAGATGAAGATAATTAAATGATTTAGTTAGAAACAGGGTTTGGGTGAAAAGTGATGAAAATTGGATTTATTAATCAAATAGTCAAATATTATCTAATTAATAAGGGGATGCAATTGGATAATTAGGGTTGTATTTAATCTATTACAAAAGAAATGGTTAGCTAATGATGATGTGTCAATTTTAGGTGTCCACACCTATAAACAATAATTTAATTGTGCCAAGAGAATTATGCAAATGGAATATATATATATATATATATATATATATTAAAATGATCATATAGAAAATATACTAAAACTGATAGAAGAAAGAGCATTACATTCTTAGGAGATTGACTAGAAGGTTTTGGCATAATTTGTCTAGAAACAAGTTTACCATATAAGCTAGTTGGGGAATTACATGACACATTGATGGCTCTAAGAATGACATAAATGAACAATTAATTCAAATCCTAGCTAAGTTCTAGATATGTGTATTGATTATTTTTAACCTCAAATTTGTATGCAAAGTTACCTAGGCAATTTTACCTTCCTTTAGTCAATCCTCCGATACAACAAACTCCTATGTTTTTTAATAACATCAACCACAACTTGAAAACTTTAGATTTAGCTACCTTTCTTATTACACATATACGGTAAAATATTCACTATTTATTTAGAGTGTGAGAATGTATACATAGTGCATTGGATGTTACAAATAGTTTTATCATTGATCCTTTGGAGATAAAAATAAAATAGTATAATATCCAATGTTACTAAAAATCAAATAACATTTTATTAGATTTCAAGTAGCAATTTGTGCTTTTGTTGGGACCCAATTGCAAACAATTAGACAACAAATTCAACATAACCAATTTAGTGGAATTGGGTGGTTGTAGAAAAAATTGTAGGGTGGTCAATCTAATATTTTTATATGTATATCAAAAGTGGGTTGAAATTCATTACTATGAATAATACTATAAGAATCAACATTTCATGATATGTTGACCAATTTTATATATGGAGGGCATCAAATTGCTCCTTCAACATCAAGGTTAATGACATTAGTCTAGAATAATGGGTTGATGTAATATGTAGTCAATTAGTGAATGCACTTTGATCTACAATCAAATGATGCATAGATGCTCTTACACTGAAGATGTACAGATAATAGATTTTTGGAAGGATTTAGATGCACAAAAGAAATGAGAAAGAGAAACAATGCAATTCTTTGATTTCATTGTTGTTTGCCAAAAATAAAATAAAAAAAATAGACGAGAATATGATAGTTCATTTGACAACAAAATGTATAACATTATATTTTCACTATGAAAACTTAAGATTAAATTTCGAAATAACCATACAATATAAAATTCTAAATTACGATTCATGATCTTTTATAATTTTTTAAATAAATAGATTTCTAATTTATAATACTTAATCTTTCATAAATAATTTTTAATGTAAATATGAAAAGAAATATTAATAATTTTTTTGAATTAAAAAAACGATTCAAATAATTGATATAATCTACTCACCCTTTAGGGACAATAGTGAAATAAAGGAAATCATACCCTTATGGAAAGGAGAATCAATCCTACTCATGATAAATCAAAAAGTGAAAGTGTGAGGGACCCAATTTTAACACTACTTTATAGAAACCTCTCATGTGAAGATACTTTCTAGAGATTACATAAGCTTAACATGTCCTTTTCTTTAGTGGAACTTGGCATCTTCCTACAAAGTTTCAAACGTTTTATCACTTGGAGCAGGTACATCTTGTCAAGTTCCAAGACCATGACAAGGACCACAAATAATATTTTAATTTCTCAAAAGAAAAAAATGCCTTATTTTAGATAGTTTAACATGTGTGGGTATAGATGATGTATAATGAAATGATAGATTTTAATAATATTAAGAGTTACATTTAAATTTTATGGGTTATTTAGTTAATTTTATACAATTCTTTTTATTTTTTTTAGACCGTAGGAATTAGAATCAGGGAGCCACCCCCTTATAAACTGTAGTGTGTTTGGTAAAAAAATTCAAGTGATAGGTGATGTTGGTGCGACACGCCCTCTGGTACCACAGGGACAATGGGGGGAGTAGACCTCCTGCGATAAGATGCTTTTAGCCAATCGAACTAGGTGCACTGCCCTTTTTTTGATATTTTTTAGTTGTTGATTTTGATTTTAATTTTTTGTTTTATTAGTAAAGTCTTAGGATTACTATTTGTAAAGTAATATTATATGAATTGTCAAAAACAAGTGGGTAGAAGAAGTCACACTTCAAAATCAAAATGAGGATAAAATACAAAATTAAAAAAAAACAATAAAGATCATTACATGACAAGAGCTAAAACGTTAAAAGGAAGATGAACTAATGTTTATTGTTTTGAGTAGGCTTCTCTTCTCAAACAAAATAATTATATTGTCTACTTTCAAACTATTTTTGTAATTGATATACATATCGCTGTAATTTACACACATTATGATGTTATAAAATAGACATCTTATTTCTCCTCTTTAAATATTGCTCACCTACTTTCACACCTAAAATGATATATAGCTAATTCTTAATAAAACATCAACATTTTCACCTTCCACTTCCACTACTAAATTTATAGCTCCTTAATAATAAATAAAATAAAATTTATTGTAAAAGAAAAAAAATAAAAATCTTTGCATTGAATTTCAAATCCTTTTTAATTGTTTTTTTTAAAATGACCTTTGTTTTCAATCACCTCATAGCCATTTATTATTATTATTATTTTTAAATGATTCTTTTAGTCTGAATAATTTCGCCACTGCCCTTCATTGACTCCTATAATTAGAGTAGTTCGATACCCTTTCTATGGGTTCCACCATACGAAATGAACTCGACATTATCATGTGGATGAAGAATGTAGAATAATAATGATATCATTTTAACAAATTGGAGGATCTCACATTAAAAGGAGAAACATATGTGTGTGGAAATGTAATGAAAATGTATATCTGTATATTCCATTTGATTAGTGTTATAAATATAATAATTGTTTTATAAGTAGTATAATTAGCTAAGAAAAATAGCTTATAATATTATATATTATAATTTTTGGATCATTAATTTTTTTATTTGTATTTTAGATCTTTAGATCTTTAAATCTATTTTTTCATAAATTTGTGGGTTTACATTTGATTTAGGTCATTTTTCAATTATAATTATGATTCCTAAACTTTTAAAATTTGAAATTTAAATTTCTATCTTGTTGATCATTTTAGTAGTCATTGTGAGTTGACTTAGCATTCATTATGTTTATTTGTGTGCTTGCATGTTGTGTTTAAGGACATTCCCTCATTCATTTGAAATCATTTAGAGGTATCAATGAAAAATATAAAGGCATTCTTATTGAGCACATGTAGGGTCTAATATTTTGGGAAATGAAAAGAATCTAGTAGCATTTACATTAGAGCATATCATCCCATGTTCACTTTACACTTGCTTGTTGTCCTTGAATCTTTCATTTAGAGCCATAAGACTAGTCCACTAAGGGTTTCACTGAGGAGAACATGAGCCTTGAAATTCAACAAATTTTCTAAAGGTGTTTGTAAACATTGCTAGCCCTTATACATATTTAGACAGTAGAGATTAGGACAAAATGAATTTCAATAAAGCACATTTAACCAAATCAATTTTCTAAGTTATAGGGTTAGATTCACACATCAAATTAAGATTTTACTCATAAAATTAGGTGTGCACTTATATAAGTGATGTAGAGTGATAAAGTGAAAATTTTGAATATTGAGATCTTTATTAAATCATCCCAAAAAATCCAAAGCATTGAAAAATTTACTATTGATATCTATCACAATATTTTACCATCATCAATTATTAAGCTAATTATTACATTTAATTATTTCTATTTTCAATCATTAGTCCCAACTTTATTATCTAGGTTATTTTGTCTGTTAATCGAATGGGTTTATTTAATTGTCCAAGATAATTTAAGCAAGTAGTGTTTATCTTCCTTACGAATATATTTCTAGGCTAATTAAATAATTAAAATCATTAAATAAACAAACAACCTAGATAAATTAGCTAGAACTAAAAATAACAAATGTCAAATTATATGTGAAAATTAAATGAATTTAAATGAAATACTTAGCTATATTTTGAAGGCGTGAAAATGATGCTCAAGATGCTAGGAATCAATTCATTACATTGTTGGAATAATAGGCCCCCCTTAGAAGACTTTCTCATAATATTTAAAATGTTTGAATTATACTCTAATTCACCGATGTGAGTGTGAAACTAATCTCCATGAGTGCATATTTGAACTTGATGCATGGATATGAGCTAAGTTGTAGAATTAAACTAGTGCAATTCTAATACAAGTGAATTTCACTCACCTAAAAATTTTATACCTAAATTTTGACAAGGACTAGTGGTGTTTACAAATACTTGTGAGAATTTTTTGAATCATAAGGGTCATGTTCTCCTTGGTTGGATTGCTAGTTGAATTGAGTTACTAACTTTCAAACAAATATAAAAACTTACTTACAATAAACTAAAAAAACATAATAAAGCTAGTCAAATATCAAAAAATAAATATTTTTGGATTGTCGACTTTGAGCTCTACAAAAGCATATTTTCAAATTTTTCTAATTGGAGAAATTCAGAGTTGAAGATGATTTTTTTAATTTACTCCAAAAAAGGGGTTAAATTGCCACATAGGTAGCCACATAGATAATTTTGGGTAAAAGGGTTTCAATTGAAACCTTACACATAAATTCAACTGCAATTCAAATTCTCAAAATAAAAAAAATTATATAGTTTTGAGGGAAACTATTTAGGACAAAACTGTTTCACTAGAAACTATTTTGTTGGTTGAAAGTGTAACACAACTCTATGCTTTTACCTTAAAGTATGTCTTAGTTTAAATGGAGAGGGTTACACTTAGAAGTAGGAATGTCTATATTCACAAGTATTGATGGATGATCAAAATATCCACTAATATTTTTAGTTTGGTGTGTCCTTGTTGGTTTGCACTATTTGTGATCTTGTGTGTTGTCAAGTGTAAGTTTTTCTATCTTTGTTTGAAATGATGTAATATAGGGGGATATTGGATATATTATATTTAGTCTAATATATAGGTTAGTCAATTAAATAATTGAATTTAAAAATAATTAAATTTATGTTGTTGGTTGTTATCTAGAGAAATTGAGGTAGTTGCATAGAAAAAATAAGATTTTATAAATCAGTGCAATCAAATGTAAAGATCGGGTGATCCCACAATAGTGGTTTACACTTTTTGGGACATCCTAGTTTTTGTTGGAATCACATATTTTTAGAAAACATAATGATTTAAGCCTTGAAAAGTTCCATTTAAAGGATTCTAATTGAAGAGGGTTTGTTCAAACCACCTTAGATAGAACCCCCTTGGATAGAACCCCACTAGTTTTAAACCATACCTAGAACGAAGTCTCCTTTACACCTATCAAAATGCTGATAAAAACCACTTTTGATTTACCTTTTAGGTGATCAAATGAATTCATTTAAAATTTATTATTGGTAAGCATGTAGTCCTTATTATAAGCTTCCCAAATAGTATAATTTTAAATATATTTAATTTGATTATTATATTTATTTATTTTATTTCTTGTGAATGTAGGTTTTTCACCAAAAATCGAGCTCTCTAATGCACATGTAGTACCCCTCCATTTATGCTTATGCTTTTCTTTGTTGTGTTTTCATGTTGTTAGACCTATGATGCTTTGTTGGATATTTTGATCGCTGGTTTTGAGCGATAGTGGATCATTCTGTGACATGATGATACTTGTTTGATGATTATTGATTTCAGACATGATTGGATATAGCGTAGATGTTTACTTTCAATTGTTTATTGATATGTACATGCTTATGATGGACTAACAACATTTATTTCGTCAATTTGTTGTGAAGTGTATTGGTGTGGAGAACGGAATCGCATCACTCACTTGCGAGTGCCCTGCGATATCTGTGATTTTCTCCACACGGTGTGTCTGTTTAATGCTTTATTTTATATATATGTTGTATGCATGTTATTTGCTTGGTTGCAGGAATTGCAGGTACATGACACCGACTCCACCTGTGTACTCAGGTCTGAGCGTGTCAAGACTCAACGGAAACGTTGATCAGGAGATAGTAGTTTGGTTTACCCTAGCCTAGTTTATAATCCTGGTCTTAGTACTTTGTCTATTTTCAGTTTTGAGTCATAGGTTGTATTGTCATTTCTGTTTGGATAAATCATTTGAAAAGTAAATTTGGTTAATTTTAATGTTAGTTTATTGTGTATTAAATTATTGTTATTTAAATTAATTTTATATGTTAAAGAAATTACTTGCTTGGTTATTTAATTAATTAATTAGCTTATTTGGTTAAATGATTTGATTATAAAAGATCAAATTTATTTAATTAAATAAATTAATTAGTTAAATTAAAATATTAAGTGAGTAAATAGTTATATTTGAAAATTAAATAAATTATGCAAAATTGTAAATTTAAATTAAAAATATATGCATGAGTTTTGTATAGTGTTTGTAAAAATTTAAATTAAATAAAATTGGCATGCAAAATTTGAATTGGCAAATTGCCAAGAAGTGGAGAAGATATTTTGGTAACCACTTCTCGACAAGTGTGCCAGTGCTTTAATGAGGTTGTTGAGAAATTTCACGGAGATAATATTGGATCGGGAAATTTCACAGAGGATGTCTTTTTCATTCACGAGAAATTGGTTTTGGCTCTGTAAAAAAATTTGGTAAATGCTTCTGTTGCAAATTTGTGGAAGATCTTTGGCTTTTGGTTGATTTTGGAATTGGAAGATCTTTGGCTTTTGTTTGTTCTGGAATTGGTTCTCGGGGAGGAATTGGTAGCTACTGGCAATAGAGGCTACAAGGATTTCTTCACCAATAAGCAAAGGAATTCAGGTAATCCTCTTGTATTTATTTTATTTAGTGTTGGAAAAGAAAGCTTCTGTAGTTATTTGTTGTGTGAATTCTTGATGGCTTCAGGAAAGCTTCTGTTGAAAGTATTTTAAATTAGTAAAGTGAAATATTTGTTTAAAAAGGAAAATGATTCTTCAAGAAATAATTTGGGTTTTGAAAACAAAATGTTTGTGTGTGATTTCAATTGAAAACCCCGAGGAAATTTGATTTTCTTTTAATTTCCATTAGTACAATTTAATATTATTACTTCTTTGTTAAAACAAAAACCCCATTGAAATTTTAATATATATATATATATGTATATATATATATATATATATGGAATTTCATATATAAATTGTATTGTGAAAACAATGTAAATGTGATTTAATTGAATATTTGTTTCAAATTCGCCGCCGTACGGACGAAATTATCATATTGAAGTTTTGTTGAATTTTGTTGTGGAGGTTATTACTGTTAAGAAATCGCAGGGTTTTTATTTCTTTTATATAAAAGAGTTTTCATTTTTTTAAAAATGAAATAAAGATTGTGTTCGAATTAAACCACGGCATTTTTTTGGGGGCCGTGGGGGTTTTACCCCATAGTCGCCGCCCCTAAGGGAGGCGACGGTGGGAGATGGCTGCGGCCACTCCCATGGCCACCGCCCCTAAGGGAGGCGACGGTGGGAGTAACTCCCACTGCCGCCGCCCATGGACGGCTCGGCTCGTCTGAGCTGACGGCTGCGGAAACCCTCGCCGCGGCTGGTTATTAAACACAGAAACTTTGACTATTTTCTTTTTAATATGATGCGATTTTCTTGTTTATAAAGTTACCAATATATAAATAAAAATTGAATTTCATTTTAAGGGTTTATTTTTATATATTTATATATATATATATGAGTATGATTATACATGTAGATATTTATTTGGAAAAGAATATATTTAGTTATATATTGGTTTTATAAGTAGGATATTAAAAGATATTTAATTAAAAGTATTAATATAGACAATTAGTAATAAATTCAATACTACCAAGTTATTGATATTTAAAATAATCTGATGCTTTTTAGAGTGTATATGGATTTAATTGTCGTAATAGATTATGAAACTGGGTATATTGTAGATTTGTATTTTAAAAAGAATAGAAGTTAAGTTTTACTATGGAAGAATAATTTTTATACTTGTCTGAATGGATTTAGTATATCCGAATAGTAGATATTTGTTCTTCGAGTTGCCTTTTTTAATTGTGTTTCGTATTGGGTATAATTAGGAAAGTTGCAAATAAATAAGACTTCCAGATCAATCTAATACTGTGGGGATTTTGTTTGTGAACATAGACTTTGATGTTCGTAATGAATATTGTAGAAATTGTTTCTTGTAAGTTTTTACACCGTAAACCTTAGTCAGAGAACATAGATACCCATGTTATGTTTAGGGGAGTGGCTATTTGTAAGGGCCGACACACAAAGTGGTGTCAGGGTAACTTACAAATAGTTAGTAAGTAAGTGAAAACTAAAGAACATAGTAGTTAGATTAAAACACATAATAAGATGTATATGCCTCACTTATTGACTCTTGAGCTACTACAGTCATGAGTATAAGTTGAGAAGGCCTGGAATGGCAAATCAGTGTCTTGTTTCTTCAAGAGACATTCGATTCCACAATAGTGTGCAATAGGGGCCGGGTTTCGTAAGAGGTTACCAGGGTAACCCAAGGATTGGGGGCCGGAACCTAGGAAGAAACACCAGGGTAACCTTGGCATCGTTGTGATGACACTCCACCTAGAATAACAGTGAACCTTGTATTTGTAAAACATTCAATTTTCTAAATCTGGAAGCAATGTAACCAATAGTCTGTTTTGTACTAGTGTCTAGGGTTAGTAGATTAGGTCTAGGTAACCTTATTACTATCTCCTAGCACGGGGGGTGGACCTACAGGTACCACATGGTTGGGTGGAACGTGCACCTTACTCCGTTGGGTCCCCAGTTTGATCATGGCATCGAGAGCTTCATGGATGGAGAGCTCGCACTTGGATCTTATATGTACTTCCTCATTGTATATTGTAAAATTTGTATTGTAAAAACATCCCTCCATGTTGTGAGGTGATCATTTGTAAAATGTAACTATTATTTGAACTACTTCATCAGATGGATGAGAATTGTATAGTTATCAAATGCAATGTATGGAAAAACATGTTTGTACTTTATTATGTTAACATGAATGGAAATTTATTTTTATGCAATGTTTATCTTTATGTTATTAATTAAATGTGCAATGCGAAATACTTTAGTCACTTATGGAAAACTCAAAGTAGTGTAACGTCACTTAACCTAAGAATGTATGCAACTAATTAACATAATATTAATACTTTTAAAAAAAAAATTATTACACCTTTATTACACAATTGCAACATTCTTAGGTTATTAAGATGAGGCATTACAGATTGGTATCAGAGCCAAGGTTACAAACACTGGATGCTCTGGGTAATCACGAGCCCATTAGGTTGACCTAGTACGTAGTATCGCAACTGATAACTTTGGTTGAATAGTATCTAAGACTCGTTATTGTTATGTGTAGGAACATGCCTAGGCGAGGTGGAAGAGGTCGTGGTAGAGGTTGAGGTGGAGGCTGAGGGCCAATCCCTTAGGTTACTCCCCCTCCTAGCCCTCACCACAGTGATCAGGCAGAACAGATGGGTCAGAGAGATGAGGGACAAAATCCCGTACAGTCAGCACTAGAGGGTTCTCAGATACGTCCATTACTAGAGGAGGTCCTAGCTCGTCTTGGACCTAGACAGGCAGATGAGCAGGAGGTTGTTAGAGAGAGAGATAGATCCCCCAGGAGAGTAGAGAACATAGCACATCAGGATTCTATTATCGCAGGCCATATGAGGGATTTACTGAGGGCACGCCCTCCTACCTTTGATGGTTCAGGAGGTGGGTTAGAGGCTGAGACCTGGCTACTAGATATGGGTAGATGCTTTGCCATGCACCCTTACGGTAGCAATACCCGTGCCCGATGTGCTATTATGCACTTGAGAGGATTCGCCTCTACATGGTGGCGCCTAGAGGAGCAGAAGCTCCATTTGGATATTGGTTATGTGTCTTGGGAGATGTTTCTCAAGAGGTTCAGAGCTCGGTTCCTTTCGGAACACTGGAGGCAGCGTAGGACTGACGAGTTCCATGATCTACATCAGTTAGCTCTTTATGTTGAGCAATATGAACGTAAGTTCTATGAACTCAAGCAAGATAGTCGGTATTGGTGATGATGAGCCTATGCTAGTAATAACATTTTATCAGCTTAAACGCCAGACAAGGGTGTCCGAAGCCCTTGAGCCAAAGACTATGTAGTCGCGTGGAGAAGGTCTTCGTGATCAGAGGTGAGAACCTCATTATGGCTTTAGGTGGGCATACAGGAGTGCAGATTGGGAGTGCTCCTGCAGCAGGTTTTAGTCCACGGGGTGGACAGGCACAGACAGGTGGTTCTTCTAAGAACCAACAGACACCCAAAAAGGGTGGGCAGCAACAACAGCGAACAAATCAAAAGAATATTAGCCCACAACCTCAACAACAAAATAGTCCCCAAACAGGAAAAGGTCGTGAACTAAAAGCAATGCCAATAATAGGCAGATTAGTCAGCATTGTGAAAGTGCTCAACACTGGCCGGGTAGGGTAGCTATCACAATCCAATGCACCTTGGGTATGCAGGATTCGGGCAGAGGTACAGGTTGTTACGTTCATGGCAGTGTGGACACATAGCTAGGCAAAGGTCCCATGAGAGGTCCTTCCTCGGGTTATGGTCTGACCTACAGCCTCTTGTTTCCACAACAGATGCAGGATGAGTACATCAGAGGCGTCGCTAAGCTAATGACCGCCAAGCCAATCACCAGAACACAGTGGTTGAGACTTCAGGTAGGTTACACGGTGTTAGTGTTTCCATTCTTTTTTATTCTGGAGCTATCGACTCCTTTATTTCACCAACCATCGTTGACCGATGAGGTCTTGTGGTGGTAAAACAAGGTGATAAGTGGCAGGTTAAATTTGCCTCTAGGGTGAAAGTAGCGTAGAGAACTTAGTACATAATTGTGAACTTAAAATTGGTACATTAACTACCTTAGTGGATCTCCATATTACACCTTTAGGATCGTATGACATAGTTTTAGGTATGGATTGGTTAGCATCTTATCATGCTGTAATTGACTGTCGACTTAAGACAGTTAGTTGCATTAATGATTTAGGTGCTAAAGTGGAAATCGTAGGTATTCAAAGACCTATCTCTTTGCGGATGATATCTGCTATGCAACTAAATAGATGTCTTCATTAGGGATGTCAACTGTTTGCAACAACAGTTACTAATTTAGAAGAGGGTGAGAGTCGAGAGGTATCTCTTAATGATCATCCTATTCTTAGGGAATTCGCTGACATGTTTCCTGATGATATACCTGGAATGCCACCAAAGAGAGATATTGATTTTAGAGTTGACCTAGTTCCTGGAGCATAGCCTATATCTAGAGCTCCATATAGAATGACGACTCGTGAGTTAGAGTAAACTTCGTATTCAGCTTAGAGAGGGAACGCTTAGAAAAGGGATCTATTCATCCTAGTACTTCGGGGAGCACTATCTTCGTGAAAGAAGGACAAATCTCTTTAGGTTGTGCATTGGACTATCGTCAATTGAACAAGGTTACTTATTAAGAATCGCTATCCTTTGCCTAGAATCGATGATCTTTTGATCAAATTAAGGGAGCTAATGTGTTCTCTAAAATTGATTTGAAAATCCGGTACCATCAATTTAATAGCTGGAAGCAGACATTCATAAAACTGCTTTTCGAACTCGTTATGGGCACTACGAATTCACAGTAGTACCATTTGGGTTAACGAATGCACCTTCAGTATTCATGAGTCTAATGAATGGTGTATTTCGTACATACCTGGATCACTTTGTCCTGCTATTTCTTGATGACATTTTAGTCTATTCGAGGAACATGAAGGAGCATGAAGAACACTTGAGACAGGTATTGCAATGTTTAAGGGAAAATCAATTGTATGCGAACCTGAAGAAGTGTGACTTCTTTCAACCTGAAATAAAATACCTTGGACATGTGATATCTGGAAAAGGTATTGATGTGGATCCTTCAAAGATCCAAGCCATTGTGGATTGGCCCGCGCCTACTAATGTAGGTGAAGTTCGTAGTTTTATGGGTCTAGCTGGCTATTATAGGCGTTTTGTAGAGGGATTTTCTAGAATAGGTCATCCTATTACTTCTCTTCAGAGGAAAGGGAAGAAGTTTGTTTGGACAGAACACTGTCAGTTGGCTTTTCAAACACTTAAAGAAAAGTTAACTAATGCGCCTATACTCATTGTTCCTGATCCTATTGAGGATTTCGTAGTATGTACGGATGCCTCTTTAGAAGGTTTAGGAGCAGTGTTGATGCAAGATGGGCGTGTGATTGCTTATGAGTCTCATAAACTTAAAGATCACGAATTAAACTATCCTACTCATGACCTAGAACTAGCTGCAGTAGTGCATGCATTAGTTCGTTGGAGACATTTTCTATTAGGTCATCATTTTGAACTTCATACTGATCACCGTAGTTTGCAATACATCTTTACGCAACCTAACTTAAATGCAAGGCAAAGACGGTGGATGGAGTTTTTGTGTGAGTACGATTTTGAAGTAAAATATGTTCAAGGAAAAGAGAATGTAGTGGCCAACGCCCTTAGTCGACGTCGACATGAGATCTCTGCTACTACTCTTGAAGTTGATTTGAGAGGTCAAATAGTAGTTGCACTTCCTACTGATAGATTATATCAGGAAGTGAAGTCGGAAATTGAATCGGGTAGACCTTTAGAAGGTCGATTTGTAGGGTATGTCCTAGAATCGGATGGTATATTATGGCATTTAGGTCGTATTTATGTACCACATGTTGGGAGTCTTTGAACATTAATAATGACTGAAGCTCATAGAGCTCCGTATTCAGCTCATCCAGGAGTTAAGAAAATGCATGCTGATCTTCGGCAATTGTATTTCTGGCCTGGTATGAAACGTGATATTGCTGATTGTGTGTCGAGATGTCTTGAATGTCAGCGAGTCAAAGCTGAACATCAACATCCTGCTGGATTATTGCAGCCACATCTCATTCCCGAATGGAAATGGGATATTATATCCGTTGACTTTATTGTAGGGTTACCTACGTCATCACGTCGACATGATGCCATTATGGTAATTGTTGACCGTTTGACTAAAGTAGCTCACTTTTCACCTGTACGTTCATCATATAATGCTTCATCCGTAGCTAGGATATTCATGGAGGATATCGTTAGATTACATGGGATTCCTCGTAGGATTATATCAGATAGAGATCCTGTATTTACTTCTGCCCTATGGACTTCGTTACAACATGCTTTAGGTACATAGTTGAACTTTAGTTCAGCGTATCATCCTCAAAATGATGGACAAACTGAAAGAGTTAACCAAATATTAGAGGATATGCTTAGGATGTATGTAATGGACCAACAATCATGTTGGGAGGATTACTTGTACTTAGTAGAATTCGATTACAACAATGGATATCAGAGTTCCATAGGTATGCCACCATTTCAGGCATTATACGGTCGTCCTTGTCGAACTCCACTGAGTTGGGATCGACTTGAGGATAGAGTGCAAGCGTTTTGGACCCGACGTTTCTGCGATATGGAGCAAAGCGTGCTGACCGTATTAGAGAAAGCATTTGATAGCAGCTCGTGATAGGCAAAAGAAATATGCCGCATGGCGCATAGGATCAACTTGGACAGTCATGTTGGTGATAGAGTGTTTCTTCAGTACGCATCAGCGAAAAGATTCCAACTGCTATGAAAGGCTGGCTCTAAGCTCACGCCTCATTTCGTAGGACCATTCAAGATCTTAGAGAGAATTGGTCTTGTGGTGTATCGACTCGCCTTACCACCTAGTTTGTCTCGTATTCGTAATGTTTTTCATGTATCAGCTCTTAGATCATATCATCCCTACATATCCAAGGTACCTCCTGATTGGAATGCTACGTAGAGGACGGGTAAATTGGCTTGGAGCCCGCGGGCTATTCCCGCACGACGCCGGTCTGGGTTGGTGATGTTGATCGTGGGTCCTTACCGGGATCCTAGCTAAGTGAGGCTTCTGCCATTCGGGAGGATGGCGGTTGACGCAGCATGAGGGAACTTTTATCCCATTCCCTCCTGTTTCGTAGGCTCGTGAGCAAGCCCCATCCTAGGGGGAGGATGTAGTACCCCTCCGTTTGTGCTTATGCTTTCTGTTGATACTTTTTCACACTATTAGACCTATGATGTTTTGTTGGATATTTTGATCGCTGGTTTTGAGCGATAGTGGATTATTCTGTGACATGATGATACTTGTTTGGTGATTATTGTTTTCAGACATGATATGATTTAGTGTAGATATTTACTTTTAGTTGATCATTGTTATGTACATGTTATGATGGACTAACAACTATTTATTTCGTCAGTTTGTTGTGAAGTGTATTGGTGTGGAGAACGGAATCGCATCACTCGCTTGCGAGTGCCCTGCGATATCTGTGATTTTCTCCACACGGTGTGCCTGTTTAATGCTTTATATATGTATATGTATGCACGTTATTTGCTTGGTTGGAGGAATTTGCAGGTACATGACACTAACTCCACCTGTGTATTCAGGTCTGAGCGTGTCAAGACTCAACGGAAACGTTGATTGGGAGATAGTAGTTTGGTTTACCCTAGCCTAGTCTCTAATCTTGGTCTTAGTACTTTGTCTGTTTTAGTTCGGAGTCATAGGTTTGTATTGTCAGTTTCTGTTTGAATAAATTGTTGAAAACAAATTTGGTTAATTTTTAATGTTGGAATATTGTGTTTTAAATTATTGTTATTTAATTAATGTTAAATGTGGTTGAAATTTACTTACTTGATAATTTAATTCATTAATTAGCTTATTTGGTTAAATAGTTGGTCTTAAAAAGATTAAACTATTTTAATTAAATAAATAAATAAATAAAACTAAATTATTAAGTGTGTAAATTATATTGCATTTAAAAAAAATTAGAAGATAAAATTAAAAAAATGCATGTGAATTGAAAATTGATTTTCAAAATTTAAATTAAATAAATTAATTAAGGCATGCAAAATTTGAATTGGAAAATTGCCGAGAAGTGGAGAAGATATTTTTCATAACCACTTCTCGACAAGTGTGCCAGTGCTTTAATGAGGTTGTTGAGAAATTTCACGGAGGTAATATTGGATCTGCAAAAGATTATAGAGGATGTCTTTTTCATTCACGGGAAATTGGTTTTGGCTCTGTAAAAATTTTTGGTAAATGCTTCTGTTGCAAATTTGTGGAGGATCTTTGGCTTTTGGTTGATTTTGGAATTGGAAGATCTTTGGCTTTGGTTTGCTTTGGAATTGGTTCTTGGGGAGGATTTGGTAGCTACAGGCAATAGAGGCTACAAGGATTTCTTCACCAGTAAGCAAAGGAAATCAGGTAATCCTCTTGTATTTGTTTTATTTGGTTTTGGAAAAGAAAGCTTCTGTAGATATTTGTTGTGTGAATTCTTGTTGGCTTCAGGAAAGCTTCTGTTTAAAAAATTTCTCTGTAGAAAGTATTTCATTTGAAAACCCCGAGGAAATTTGTTTTTCTTTTAATTTCCCCAGTATGGTTTAATATTATTACTTCTCTATTAAAACAAAAACCCCATTGAAATTTTAATATATATATATGTATATATATATATATATATATGGAATTTCATATATAAATTGTATTGTGAAAACAATGTAAATGTGATTTAATTGAATATTTGTTTTAAATTCGCCACTGTACGGATGAAATTATCATATTGAAGTTTTTTTGAAAATCGTAGGGTTTTTATTTCTTTTATATAAAAGAGTTTTCATTTTTTTTAAAATGAAATAAAGATTGTGTTCGAATTAAACCACGACATTTTTTTGGGGGTCGCGGGGGTTTTACCCCACAGTCGCCGCCCCTAAGGGAGGCAACGGTGGGAGATGGCTGCGGCCACTCCCACGGCCGCCGCCCCTAAGGGAGGCGACGGTGGGAGTAACTCCCACTGCCGCCGCCCATGGACGGCTCGGCTCGTCTGAGCTGACGGTTGCGGAAACCCTCGCCGCGGTTGGTTATTAAACACATAAACTTTGACTATTTTCTTTTTAATATGATGCGATTTTCTTGTTTATAAAGTTACCAATATATAAATAAAAATCGAATTTCGTTTTAAGGGTTTATTTTTATATATTTATATATATATATATATGAGTATGATTATACATGTAGATATTTATTTGGAAAAGAATATATTTAGTTATATATTGGTTTTATAAGTAGGATATTAAAAGATATTTAATTAAAAGTATTAATATAGACAATTAGTAATAAATTCAATACTACCAAGTTATTGATATTTAAAATAATCTGATGCTTTTTAGAGTGTATATGGATTTAATTGTCGTAATAGATTATGAAACTAGGTATATTGTAGATTTGTATTTTAAAAAGAATAGAAGTTAAGTTTTACTATGGAAGAATAATTTTTATACTTGTCTGAATGGATTTAGTATATCCGAATAGTAGATATTTGTTCTTCGAGTTGCCTTTTTTAATTGTGTTTCGTATTGGGTATAATTAGGAAAGTTGCAAATAAATAAGACTTCCAGATCAATCTAATACTGTGGGGATTTTGTTTGTGAACATAGACTTTGATGTTCGTAATGAATATTGTAGAAATTGTTTCTTGTAAGTTTTTACACCATAAACCTTAGTCAGAGAACATAGATACCCATGTTATGTTTAGGGGAGTGGCTATTTGTAAGGGCCGACACACAAAGTGGTGTCAGGGTAACTTACAAATAGTTAGTAAGTAAGTGAAAACTAAAGAACATAGTAGTTAGATTAAAACACATAATAAGATGTATATGCCTCACTTATTGACTCTTGAGCTACTACAGTCATGAGTATAAGTTGAGAAGGCCTGGAATGGCAAATCAGTGTCTTGTTTCTTCAAGAGACATTCGATTCCACAATAGTGTGCAATAGGGGCCGGGTTTCGTAAGAGGTTACCAGGGTAACCCAAGGATTGGGGGCCGGAACCTAGGAAGAAACACCAGGGTAACCTTGGCATCGTTGTGATGACACTCCACCTAGAATAACAGTGAACCTTGTATTTGTAAAACATTCAATTTTCTAAATCTGGAAGCAATGTAACCAATAGTCTGTTTTGTACTAGTGTCTAGGGTTAGTAGATTAGGTCTAGGTAACCTTATTACTATCTCCTAGCACGGGGGGTGGACCTACAGGTACCACATGGTTGGGTGGAACGTGCACCTTACTCCGTTGGGTCCCCAGTTTGATCATGGCATCGAGAGCTTCATGGATGGAGAGCTCGCACTTGGATCTTATATGTACTTCCTCATTGTATATTGTAAAATTTGTATTGTAAAAACATCCCTCCATGTTGTGAGGTGATCATTTGTAAAATGTAACTATTATTTGAGCTACTTCATCAGATGGATGAGAATTGTATAGTTATCAAATGCAATGTATGGAAAAACATGTTTGTACTTTATTATGTTAACATGAATGGAAATTTATTTTTATGCAATGTTTATCTTTATGTTATTAATTAAATGTGCAATGCGAAATACTTTAGTCACTTATGGAAAACTCAAAGTAGTGTAACGTCACTTAACCTAAGAATGTATGCAACTAATTAACATAATATTAATACTTTTAAAAAAAAAATTATTACACCTTTATTACACAATTGCAACATTCTTAGGTTATTAAGACGGGGCATTACAGTTTATGTGATTTTTTAGCAAGTAGGATACCTTTAGTAGGATAACTTAGGTAACCTTAGGTCTTTTAATATACATACAATGCTAGTACCATCATACTTTTACAAGCCTTGGTTAACAATTAATGAAGTATTTGTAATGTTGAGTGGACTATTCAGCTAGGTCATCCTCTGAATTGTGTGCTTCCCACCAATTTTACAAGATGGTAGTTTAGACTCTACATTTTTGGCACCGTTTCTAGGGATGGTGCTACTTTCATATACTTTCTTTTCCAATTTTTCATAGTCTACATTTTGATTTAAGCATTAGGACTATTAGATTTAATATCTTTAAACATACCACAAAGTTATACTAACATTGTGTAGGACCGTCACTATACAAAGAAAAACCTATTGTATGTGGAGGAAAAGAGACCATTTGGGAAGATTCCTTCCCTTTACATGCTAAGAAGCCATATTAGATATTGGTGATATTACTGAACAAAGCGAGGTTATTCTAGAAGAAGAACCTGCCCTTTCACCAACATCTAGTACTCCTACAGAGGGGACATAGTGATCCATGGGTGACACACTAGGGGATGATCCAGACCATGTGACCTTTGAGTTTCCAATCACCAACCAAGAAAGGGCTATTTGTGCTAAAGAAAATTCCACCTTTAGTATTACCAATATTTTAAGGGTTGGTGACTAAATACCCAGACATATTTCTCTTTGAATTTGATGTCCTATGCAGAATTTAGATTATACTTCTGATGCTCACAGGCTCAAAATTTTCCCTACCACTCTAAAAGATGTTGCCATAATATGGTTTATGGGATTAGGAAAGGATGTTATTCCGATTGGAAAAACAAGGACATACAACTGAGAGGGGGAGTGAGTCATTTGTCACAAAATATTTACACTTTTCAAACTTTACTTAACTTAATCTTAGATCTAATGAATGAATAATAAACCATGAACAATCAACACATCAGAAACACATAGAACACCAAGATTTTTTACATGGAAACCCTCTTAGGGGAAAAACCATAGTGGATGTTAGTCCACAATATCATACCCTATTAAAAGTATATGAATAATGGGAATGCAAATGCATTCAGGCACACTGCTTAGAGATCACTGCTTAAATACAATAGGGATCACTTCCCAACAATACACAACAATATGGATTAGATCCACAGAGTATGAACTGAAAGAATAACTTCTACACAAGCCTAATTACAGTTCCAATTAAGCACATAAAAACCTTATTCACTCTTCACTCAACCTTCTTCTCACTCTCCTTTGCAATTGAATGATATTCACACATAAAAGCATAGACACACCTTACACCGAAGAAATAATTGCTCTTATATATCCGCAACATGAGATTACATCAACAACTTAGTCGGCTAGAAAATATAAAACATATTTTCAAAGTCAGCCCAAATTTACAAAGAAATTTGCAATGCGAATCCACCAAGGTCGGCCACAACATAGTGGAGATGAAAATTGACAACTCCAACACAAAAAGACCTCAATTAATTTCACCTCGAAGATCCACAACACGCTACCACCATCACGTCAGCCAAGAACATGAAAAACCAAACATACCGAGAAAAAAATCTTTGACCACAAACACACCAATCAATGTGGATGTACCACAAAGATAGAGCACAACCTAGAAGCATCCAAAAACAAGAACTAATAGAGAAACATCTGCAGCACCAGAAACACACAAATTTTACTCAGGAACATTGACAGAACCCACAAAAATATTGTTAGAACACAACTGTTCACAACACGATCAAATCTTCACACATACCTCTGAAACTTCCAGTGGATGAATTAGATATACTTAGTAGAAAACCCTTTAATCCACACCAACTGATCTTCAACGTATAGAACAAGACACCTTCATGATCTTTGCAGTTCCATAGAGAACCTAGAACACTCCTTTTAACAAATTTCTCAATAACCTCGACATATATAGCCTTCAATACACTAAATTCTAATAGTGTTGACATCAATGACAACCACATATCAGCAACACTACCACAACATCCAACAATCTCCCCCTTTGGCATTGATGGAAACACGTGATGTGAAAAACACCATCAACCCAACTCATAATCAACACTTGCTACTGACTCTTCTTCCTTGACCTCTTCTGGATGAACTTCTCTAAATAAGCAAAAAAAATTCACATAACATTTTTCACATTACACTTCTCCCCCTTTGACATCAATGGAAACGATAAACATTATCTTCCCACATACAAGCTCTGAACCACATATCTGCACATCTGACTACTCCCCTTGAGTAGCAGCCACAAAAACATCAATCTAGATTAGAATATGATCATGAAATGCACGGATTGATGCAAATTAATGCATCCTAGTTTGTATTAGGAGGGGTAATTACCCCTAGCATCCCTTTGAGATACTCAAAAGTATCCTTCGGTAATGGCTTAGTGAAAATATCTGCAACCTGCTCTTTGGTAGGCACATACTCTAGTCTGACTTCTTTCTCATTCACTTTCTCCCTTAGAAAGTGGAACTTGATTGATATATGCTTGGTCTTAGAGTGTAGCACTATATTCTTTGAAATGTTTATAGTACTTGAGTTATCATAGTATATGGAAATGGGTTCATCATATACTACTCTAATATCTTTCAGCATCTATTTCATCCACATCACTTGAGTGCAGTTGTTTGCAACAACAATATACTTTGCCTCAGCAGTAGATAGAGAAATGGAATTCTGATTTTTGCTCAACCATGACACCAACTTCTTCCCTAGGAAGAAAGAACCACCACTAATACTCTTCCTGTCATCTGTATCTCCTGCCCAATCTACATTAGTAAATTCATTTAATGTAAGATCATCAACCTTAGGATACCGAAGCCCAAAATCAATTGTTCCTTTCAGATACTTGAAGATTCTCTTTACAATAGTCACATGAGACTCTTTTGGGTCAGCCTAAAATCTAGCAACCATACACATAGCATTCATAATGTCCGGTCTAGTCCGAGTTAAGTAGAGAAATCCACCAATCATTGATCTATACCTTGTTTGATTTTCCTTGGGAGAATCATCATTCTGTGTTAGCTTACATCCAGTTACCATGGGAGTACCAACAGGTTTTGAGTCTTCCATACCAAACTTCTTCAGCAGCTCTCTCACATATTTGGACTGAGATATGAAGATCCCCTTGTCTAATTGAGTAACTTGTAATCCTAGAAAGAACTTCATCTCACCAATCATACTCATCTCAAATTCATTCTTCATTTCATCAGCAAACTTCATAAATAGATTATCATCTCCACCAAAAATAATGTCATCAACAAAGACTTCAATAATCAACTCTTTGTCATGATCCAATTTGAAATACAAGTTATTGTCAGTAGTACCTTTATTGAATCCAAGCTTCAATAAGTATTTTTCTAGTATTGCATACTAGGCTTTGGGGGCTTGCTTGAGTCCATATAGAGCTTTCTTCAATCGAAAAACCATGTTTTCCTCATCAGTCAGTTGAAATCCATCCGGCTGTTCAATGTATACTTCTTCTTCTAGCTCACCATTTAGAAAAGTAGACTTCACATCCATTTGATAGACTTTATAGTTCTTATATGCAGCATAAGCAAGAAATAACCTTACAACTTCAATTATGGAAACATGGGAAAAGGTTTCTTCAAAATCAATACCTTCCATCTGAGAATATCCTTTACATACCAGTCTTGCTTTATTCCTGACCACTTCTCCTTTTTCATTCAACTTATTCTGAAAGACCCATTTAGTTCCAATCATTTTTTTGTCTTTTGGTCTAGGAACAAGTATCCATGTATTATTCTTTTCAATCTGCATTAATTCTTCCCTCATAGCTTCCATTGAAGATTCATCATTGTAGGCTTCATGTACATCTTTTGGCTCAATCTTGGAAATCAGACAATATTCTTTTACAATATTTCTTCTAGTTTGCACACCTTTACTCTCGTCTCCTATAATTTTATTTTCAAAATGATTTATCTTTACATACCTTGGAGTTTTAGGATTCTCTCAAACTTCTGATTCTTCTGCTCTTTCTTCTACACTTGCACTTGTCTCTACTTCCTGACTAGCTTGATTTACCAGAACCATTAGAACATATGGAACCTATGGCACAATTTCAATTTGATTCTATGTCTGAACATTCTTCCCTTGGTTTGTATTATTTTCATCTAAATCATATCCACCATAGCTAGATGTTTTAGCAGTATCTTCATCAACTCTGACATTTGCACTCTGAACCATTTTCCTCAATCTTATGTTATAGCACCGGTAGGCCTTGCTTCTAATGGAGTAACCTAGAAAGATTCCTTCATCACTTCTTGCTTCAAACTTGCCTATATCACCATCTTTCTTAATGTAGCATTTGCTTCCAAAAACCTTGAAGTATTTCACAATAGGCTTATAACCAAACCATAGCTCAAAAAGAGTCTTACCAGTATTACCATTCACATTTACCTAGTTCAAAGTGTACACAACAGTGCTTACAGCTTCACTCCAATACATATGAGGCACATTTCCTTCAATCATCATTGTTCTACCAGCATCCAAAATTGTTTTGTTCTTCCTCTTTGCAACTCCATTTTGTTGAGGGGTTCAGAGAGCAAATAACTGTCTTCTGATTCCATGCTCATCAAAGAAAGAATTAAACTCCCTGGAGGTGAACTCACCACCTCTGTCTAACCTTAAGAATTTTATTTTTAGAACTTTTTCATTCTCTGCCATGGCTTTGAAACTTTTGAACTTTTCTAATGCTTCACATTTTTCTCTTAAGAAAGCAACCCATATCATTCTAGAGTAATCATCAATAATCAACATAAAGTACCTTTCACCATGAAGACTTCTGACTCTAGAGGGACCACATAGATCAGTATGCACAAGCTCCAGTAATCCATTTGAATTATGATGTTTGCTCCGAAAAGAAACTCTAGTCTGTTTTCCCATCTGACACTCCTTGTAAATTGTGCTAGCAGGATTTACCAGCTTAGGCAGATCTCTTACTGCTTGAGTGGAACTTATTTTGACAATGTTATCAAAATTCACATGACACAACCTTCTATGCCATAACCAGGTTTCATCTACTTACTTGAGAAATTAAACAACTTTCACTAGTAGCACTCAAGTGAAAAATATTACCTTTTGTCTATTAACCGGAAGCAATTACATTTACAGAACTTCCAAATACCTTGCATCTTCTATCTTTAAACTAGAGATCATAACCCTTGTCCACCATCTTTCCAACACTTAACAGATTGCACTTCAAGCCTTCAACATAAAGAACATCATCAGTGTTATGCTTACCACCAAGACAAATAGATCCTTTGCCACAAATCACACAAGCATTGTTATCACCAAATCTCACAACCCCACCGCCATACTTTTCTAGACTTACAAATTTGCTTTTGTCACTAGTCATATGATGTGAGCATCCACTGTCAATGACCCACTCATCCTTTTCTTCAGTTCAGGCTGCAAGAGCTTTCTCAACTTTAGCAGATTCAGTAGACTCACAACTATTTTCCTTGATAGCAATGAAAACCCAACCATCTTCATTTCCATTATCTTTATCAAACTCATCATCAGTCACTCCTTCTTCAGCAAAGTAACATTTCTTTTGGAATCTAAATTTGTAAGGCTTAGATCTAGGGATTCTTTTAGGACATCTTGATGCAAAATGACTTATTTTACTACAAGAGAAACATTTGATAGGAAACTTTCCTTTATACTTACCTTGACCTCTACTTTTTGTCTTTACAATCAGTGCTTCCAACTCTTCTACTTCTCCTTCTTCTTCTTCAACTTGTTTCATCTCTTCCTCATATTTGGATTTCTTTGTAGAGCTCTCTCTCGGATCATATCTTTGGTTGTTTCTTCTGGATACAGTAGCCTTGAATGCAGTTTCAGTCTTAGGAACAAAATCACCAAATTCGCTCAACTCAAAGGCATCAAGTTTTCCAATCAGTGTATCCCTTGTCACATTCGTCAATGATCCGAATTCTTCAATAGCATGAGCCTTCGCTTTGTAGGAGGTAGGAAATGATTTGAGCACCTTAGCCACAATTTATTCCTCTTCCAAAATTCCACCAACACATCTTATACCCATAACTATTTCATTTACTTTCTGCATAAAAGGAGAGATATTTTCATTGTCACCCATCTTCAAATTTTCATATTTTCCTTTCAAACTCTATAGCTTAGCCATCTTCACATGCACATCTCCTTCATACAAAGTTTCCAGCTTTGTTCACATCTCATGAGTTGTCTTCAGACCTAACACATTTGTCATTTTTGAATCTGTTAGAGCACTCAACAAATCTTCCATAGCCCGAACATTATTCTTAGCCTCTTTAACCTCATTAGCAGTGGAAGGACCACTCGCAGGAATAACATATACGTTCTTTGTAATTTTCTAGAAAGGTTCACCAATACACTTCAAATGACACTCCATCCTAGCTTTCCACAATGAGTAGTTTGTTCCATCAAATCTAGGATTGTCCTTCTTGTATGATGCCATCTCAGATCACCTCAAGCTTTTAAACTTCTTCAGAGGAACCTGCTCTGATACCAATTGTTGGAAAAAAAAAGGACAAACAATTGAGAGAGGGGGGTGAATTAGTTGTCACAAAATATTTAAAATTTTCAAACTTTACTTAAATTAATCTCAGATCTAATGAATGAATAATAAACCATGAACAATCAACACATCAAAAACATAAATAGCACCAAGATTTTTTACATGGAAACCCTGTTAGGGGAAAAACCATGGTGGATGTTAGTCCACAATATTATACCCTATTAAAAGTACATGAATAATGGGAATGCACATGCATTCAGGCACATTGCCTAGAGCTCACTACCCAACAATACACAACAATATGGATTAGATCCACAAAGTATGTATTGAAAGAATAGCTTCTACACAAGCCTGATTATAGTTCCAATTAAGCATAGAAAAACCTTCTTCACTCTTCGCTCAACCTTCTTCTCACTCTGATTTGCAATCAAATGATATTCGCACATACACACATAGACACATTTTCACTGAAGAAACAATCGCTCTTATATATCCACAACATGAGATTACATCAACAACGTAGTCGGCTACAAAATATAAAACATATTTTCAAAGTCAACCCAATTTTACAAAGAAATTTGCAATGCGAATCCACCAAGGTCGGCCACAACATATTGAAGACCCAAATTGACAACTCCAACACAAAAATACTTCAATTAATTTCACCTCAAAGATCCACAACATGCTACCACCATCAGGTCTGCCAAGAACATGAAAAATTGAATATATTGAGAAGAAAATCTCTGACCATGAACACACCAATCAATGTGGACGTACTAAAAAGATAGAGCACAACCTAGAAGCATCCAAAAACAACAAGAACTGACAGAGAAACATCCACAACACCAAAAAAACACAAATTTCACTCAGGAACACTGACATAACCCATAGAAATACTGTCAGAACACAACTATTCACAACACGATTAGATCTTCACGTGGACCTCTAAAACTTTTGGTGGATGAACTATATATACTCAACACAAAACCCTTTAATCTACACCAACTGATCTTCAACTACAAAAAAAGACACCTTCATGATCTTCGCAGTTCCACAGAGAACCTGGAACACTCCTTTTAACAATTTTCTCAATAACCTCAACATATACAACCTTCAATACACCAAATGCTAATAGTGTTGACATTAATGACAACCACATATCAAAAACACAACCACATCATCCAACAATTCCAAATTGGGATACCATGAAAATAATATTCTTGGAGAAATACCAAGATTATTGTAGAGGACTTGACATGAGGAGAGATGAAATTTTCAAAATGTCACAAAAGGAGGATGAGCCATTAGAAGATTATATGGAGAGATTGCAATTTTACTTGAAGAAAAACCCACATAATTATCTATCAGAGGAATCCCTCAAATTGGTATTTTTGAGGGGAGTCAATCAGGATTGTATGGATGCCCTCAATCTTATAGGGCAAGGAGATGTTTCCCAATTTCCATTTGAAGAAATATGTAGAGTTTGTGGAAATTAGTCTAGAACTTTCACTAAGAAGGAAAGAGGAGAGAGAACATCCAACATTGGAAAATAATCTATAGGGGCTTCAAGGGTTGAATTGAGTAATTTGATGTCCAACATGAAGGAGGACATTATCAATCACATGGAAACTCAGTTGGACACCCTCCATATAAAGAAGAAGCAAGAAGAAGTTGAAGCAATGCTCACTAAATATTTCCCTAGCTACAGACAAAGGAAAGAAAATTGTAAATGCAAAAGGGTGGCTAGCATCAAAGAAGACAAATCAGAGAAGCCTGATTTCTGGCCATTTGAAGGAGAGGATGGATAGTTATTTTATATTGCTCAAAGAAGGCCATGACAACCTAATCAGGGTATGCCACAGGACCCTCTGAATTTTAATTCATCTTTCCTAATTGGAAATTATATATTTTTTTCTTGGAACTGTTAGCCCTAGCTCAATAACCAAAACCAATGGAAAAATCCTCAATGGTCAAACCCTCAACTGAATTGGAACCAACAACAACCCAATGGATGGTCACAATAGAACTTTTAGGGTTCCAGTTATAATCCTCAATGGCTAGCTCAACAAAACTGGTGGCAACCACAATGGAAAAAGGCCAAAAATAGCATCAACAAAATATGAATTATTAACAACCTATGCTCCCTCCTCATCCACAACAACTAGCTATAATGCCCAATTATCCAATCCAAAATCTCAGCCAACAATACCACCATAACTACCTTCCCAGCCTACACCTAACCCTAACAATAAGCCTATCCAATGGGCTTATACTAACGAGGCTATGCAATACCCCACCTATGGGGTAGAGGTGAGTGATGTCCACCTCAGGTTAGGGAAGCAGTTAGTTGGACTTTCATCCCCCCAAATTACTGAGATGGAGGATGAGGAGCCTACAACTGAATCCTTAGAAAAAACACCTTTGAAACCTGAGTCAGATTGGCTACACAAAACCAACCCAAGTCTAGAGGCTCCTTTCCTTGAATGCTTATCCATACAAAAACATCATACTCAAGCTAAGACAAACTTACGAGGTCAACTAAAAAATGTCAGTATTAAGATCCCTCTTATCCAGGCTATTAAGGACATTCCAATCTATAACAAGGCAATTAGTGACCTATGTCTTAGGAAACCAGGTAGAAAAAGGAAGGACCCACAAATAGTTTATGTCTTAGGAAACCTTGCTAATATTATGTTAGGGCACATCACTATCCCTAAATACATAGAACTTGGTAGTTGAGTAGTGGATGTTAGGATCAATGGAACCCTTATCAAGAACACCTTGATAGACTTGTGGGCAACAATAAACATTATGACTAAAGAGACAATGTAATTACTTTAGTTAGCCAACCTTATACCTACTCCAACTATTTTATAGTTGGTTAATAGGTCAATAGTCAAGATTGAAGGAATCATTGAAGATTTAATTATTGCATTAGATTCCTAGGAATATCTTGTAGAATTTATAATCTTCCAGCCAAAGGTCAACCATGTAGGGTACCCACTCATTTTAGGCAGACCATGGTTAGCTATAGATGATGCATTCATGAGTTGTAGGTCTATAAATATGATCATATCCAATGGGACTATGACCAAGAAAGGTCCTTTATCCTCCAACCCAACCTCATGTTGATCTTGAGCTAACCATTTTGTCTACTTTGGATAAGGAAGAAAAATATTCCCTATAGACTTTGATGATAATAGAACACAACCCATTGTTAGATGATCAGGATGAAGATGATCTGATTTATCACATCATACAAAATATTATTATAGTTTCCTCTCATTCTTACAAGACCCTTTTCATATTATTATACCTACCAGCTCAAAAAAAATATCTCAAATATTTCATTCCTTACTACCACAACAGTGTGTACCAATCATTCTTAGCCTTGACCTCTCATCTATCCAAGATCATCCAATGCACTAGAATTTTTCCAGGAAAAATGTTAAACATAAATAATGCATTCACTGAAGAACAACAAAATTCCCTAACTACTGTGTCGCAGGCACACATAGCAACCTTTGCATGGGACTACCATGATACGAATGGTATAGATCTTGACTTATGTATGCATAGGATCTATATAAATGATGGTTATAGGCCCATTAGATAGCCTCAAAGGTGAATGAACCCTACTCTAAGAGAACTAGTTAAGGTTGAACTTCAAAAACTCCTTGATGCAGGCTTCATTTATCTTATATCTATTAATGAATGGGTATCTCCTTTACTTATTGTTCCTAAGAAAGGTGGAAAATGGAGGGTATGTGTAGATTATATAGAGATGAAAACAACCACAAGAAAGGATCACTTCCCATTGACCTTCATAGATCAAGTGTTTGAATCATTAGCAAGGAAGAAGTATTTTTCATTCTTAGATGGTTTTAGTGGTTATAATAAGATAAAAACTGCTCTAGAAGATCAATACAAGACAACATTTACATACCCTTGGGGTACGTATTCCTACTTTTTCTGACCCTTTAGTTTATATAATGCCCCAAATACTTTCCAAAGGGTAGTACTCAACATATTTTTTGATTAGGCTCATGACTCCATGGAGATATATATGGATGAATTTACTACATATGGGGAAACTTATTAGGAATCCCTTACCAATCTGGAAAAGGTGTTAAAGAGATACAAAAAAAATAACTTGTCCCTAAGTAATGAAAAGTGCTTTATGATGATGACACAAGGCATAGTTTTAGGGAAATTTGTATCCATTGTAGGGATCCAAGTTGATCCACATAAGATAGAGATCATATCTACATTACATGTTCCAAAATGGTAGAAAGATATTACAAGTTTCCTAGGCCATGTTGGCTATTATAGAAGGTTCATTCAGAACTTCAGTAAGATTGTTGCACCATTGTTCATTTTTTTGACTAAAGACATTAAATTTGACTAGACAACAGAGTGCCAACAATCCTTTGAAGAATTGAAAGCAATCTTAACAAAAGCACCTATTTTAAGGGGGGGAAATTGGACCTTACCCTTCCATATAAATATTGATGCTTCAGATTTTTCTATTGGAGCAGTTTTGGGTCAGAAAGAAGGTAACAGAGTATATGACATTTGCTACATTAGCAAGAATCTTCAAGGGGAAGAGCTAAATTACACTGTTATAAAGAAGAAGATGCTAGCAGTAGTGTATGCTATCAATAAATTCATGCATTATAGTACAAGACATGTAATTTTTTTCCATAAACACCATACAACTATCAGATATTTAATGAACAAGCCTATGGTAGGGGGTAGACTAGTCAGATGGATGCTCCTTCTACAAGAGTTTGATATAACAATAGTTGACAATTCTGGTAAGGCTAATGTAGTAGCATATTTTCTATCAAGGTTGCCAACACAATCAGCAAAAGGGTTAGTATATGACTCATTTTTGGATGAGCACTATTTTCTCTTAGTATCCATACACCCTGGTATGCTAACATTGCAAACTATTTAGTCATAGGGAAAATTCCACCACACTTTTATCCAAGAGAAAAGAGGCATCTAGTACATAAGTGATTTCCATATTCTTGGATATCTGGTTACCTATTTTATACTGGTCTAGATAACATCATGAGAAGGTGTATATGGGAAGATGAAATATTTGATATTATGAAGGCTTTTCATGATGAACTATGTGGGGTTCATTTTTTAGCTAAAAAGACAACATTCAAAATCCTCACAACTGGTTACTATTGACCCACTTTGCACAAAGATTCTATCAAATATACAAGAAGTTGTGGAAAACGCCAAAGAATGGGTAAGCCAACAAGGAGTGATGAAATTCCATTATAGTTGCAATTAACACTAGGTCCCTTTGACAAATGGGGTCTAGACTTCATTGGATCAATATCACCTAATTCTAACAATAAGGAGTGCATTTTGGTTTGCATTGATTTCCTTGATAAGTGGGTAGAAGTGAAGGCATTACAGTTTTCTAGAGATGGAAATGTGGCTAAATTCTTGTATGAGGACATTTTCACTAGGTATGGAGTACCTACAGAAATAGGGACTGATCAAGGTCCACAATTTACTTCAGAGCTCATTACCAAATTGGTTGTAGAATATGAAATAAGGCATAAAAGTTCAACACCTTATCACCGTCAAGCCAATGGCCAGGTGGAGGTTAAAAACAAGGATATTGAAATATTCTCACCAAGACAGTGCAATTACATAGAAAATATTGGGTTTCTAGATTACTAGAGGCAGTATGGGCATACAAAACAACATGGAAAACAATTGGTTTCACACCCTATGAGCTAGTATATGGAAAAAAAAAATACTCCCTATTGAGTTTGAGTATAAAACATTGAGAACAATAGTGGAGTTGGATATGGATCTCATAGTATCTCAAAAGGAAAGGTTACACCACTTGAATGGGCTGGGTGAAATTAGGATGGAGGCAATCCATCACACTGAGATAGTACAAAAATAGAGGACAAAATGGCATGACCAATATACCAAGACAAGGGGAATTTAATGGAGACTGGGCCTTACTATATGATTCAAGATAGATGGATTTTAAGGGGAAATTCCAATCCAAGTGGTTGGGACCTTACGAGATAAGCCAAGTATTTTCTAATGGAGTAGTGAAATTGCCAACCATAGATGCAGTAAGGTTCTCCCTCCTAGTTATCAAACACGAGATGAAAATTTACAAGAAACCAATGCAAAGAGATGATTTCAATCTTTCTCTCACTCAACAATATGATCCTACAAATGATTCCATAGATTCAAATATAAATACAATATCCAACAATGATGACTCAATAGTAGTGGATATACCAAGTTCTTCTGGTGACTTAGTGGGTGAGCTACACAACTCATTCCTTGAGAGCACTTAGGTTTGATTTTTTATTCTACCCCATAATGCACACACAACTTAGTCACAATGATAAAAACTTTCTCCAATATTCTCCATTCTACAAAAGGGACTTGTACAACATATATATATACAATTGTCACCATTTTGTAAGGGCCATGTTGTAGTAGTGACATGTAGCATACAAGCTATCAAAGTTTAGAAGGGAATTGATATCGAAGGTACCTACAATATTGTTGTTAGGAGATTTCAAAATTTAGCACCACATTAATTGCAATTCACACATTTTCATTCATACATGCAACATTTATCTTATTGTAATAAATAAATCCAACATGTTAATCTTCATTCACATTGCCACTACAAACTTCATGCATTTGAAGCGTCACATCACATCCCATCATCCATTCATTCTATTTCATTTCCTTACACCCACCACCTTTACATTCATTCACCTGAAATTACTTCTTGTCACATCAAATCATCTTGTGAATACATTCTATTCAGATTCTGATTCGTGACATTTAGTTAATCGACTCTGATAGGTACACAAAGTGCATTTCCATAATCATCATTGATTTCAATGTGCTTCCATTATGTCTTTACATTACAATTAAGCATGTATTATATTGATTACATCTATTTCCTTTCTCTATAATCATACTTGCGCCTATCACAAGTTGAAGTGAGGTCACTTCAAACCTTAGTTGGGGGAGGGTAGTATAATAGTAGCCATTTTCTTTTTTAGTATTTTCCACCTAAACAAAAATGAAAATAACATACATGACATGCAAACCCTCTTTTTCCTAAATTGCACCTACCTTCTGCTATTAATCTCAATTATTGATTCCCTAAAACTTGTGATTTTGAGCTAAGCCGAACTCAGTTGGAGCTAAATTAAGTTGTAACAGAGAAGGGAATGAAATAGTTTAGTTACATTGCAATTGCAATGAAGAGTTAATGATGAAATAATAGAGCATGACAAGGGTTTGAAGGTGGTGGAGTGAAATTGAGTTGAATTTCTAAGGTTAGCATATTGAGCAGAGGAAAAGTGACTCACTAATGGGAGGTGACATTATTAGGAGAGAGCCATCAACTCACAAGAAGATACTAGAAGATGCACTAGTATTACCTATCTTCATAAGGGTTGATTAGTTGGATTATTTTCTAAAGATGACAAAGTTTGACAATGATATAACCAGAAGATTTGTAGACACTACAACATGATGAAGCCATGGTAAAAGGCTTATCAATAGATATTTTAGAAGGTGCAATTCACAAGTATCAGGGTTGCCAAGGGATGGGACAAAGTTTCTTGTTAGATTAGATGTAGTGGCTGCAAGGGAGGATTTTTGTTAACTAGGTGAAAACCTGGACTCATCATCCCAAGGTTAGAAAAGACTATCACTTCCCTAGGTTTGGGAAAATTATGGTTCTCATGTTGTTAGATACCTTGTGATGGTAAGCATAATATTTTATATAATGTTCATTCCAAACTATTGAGTCACTCCACCATAATAGACTAATTAATGTTCCTAATTACCTCTACAACATGTTGAAATTAATTTCATCTAATTATTAAAGAAAATAGAGTGATACAACTTTATCACGTCACTGTTTAATTTCCCTATTAGTGAAAAGAAGCATAAGGATACAATATCCACAAGTGTCTTGGGAAGATTTTGTAAAATTCCAATATATTAATAGTTTACTTGATGCACCTGTAGTTTTTGATCCCTTAGAACCACAAGCTACACCTACAAGAGAAAGTCCTCATGCTTCACCTACCTATAGCCAAGGTGAGCCTCAGGAACCCAATGTGCCAAAATCTCCATCTACAACATCTAGGCCACTAGTAGTAGAAGAAATTACATCTTCCACCAAACCACCTAAATCCAAGAAAAGAAGAGATAGTACATCATCCACACCTTCTAAGAAATAGAAGAAAAAGAAGGATGTTCAAAAGGAGAAAGCTACCCCACCAAGGTGGTCATTCCACTTGAAAAAGAAAGGTGTTATGAGAGGGAGTGTGGAAAAACTAGTGAAAGAACATAAGATGTGATGTTAGTTAAAAAAGACTCATAACTAAAGGGACATACCTTTGAAAATGTACAAACACCTATAAAGAGGAAGTGGTATATATCCACCACTTCTAATTCATATTTAGAGGATGTGTTTATTGATACTAAAATAAGAAAGAAAACCCCAAAATTTCCTCATGTTGAGGACTATGATTGTACAGGGGGTGGTGATGAATAGTTTGTCAAAATAGAAGAATTTTTTTTGGAAGATAGAGATTTCAAAAAAGAACTCCATGAAGCTTTGGAGAGAATTAAATAGTTGGAGGAATTATTGCAGAATTATGAGAAAAGAGATAAGGAAAGAGAGACACAAATACAAGAACTAGAGGAAAAACTGCAGACATATGGGCATGGTGCAAAGTTGGATCTATTAGCACAAATGGTCATGACTAAAATAGGGGATAGAGAACTTGTAGGAGGAAATCAAAAACCTCCTACCACAAGAACCCCAAAATATCATACAAATTTGTCTCTTGGTTATGAACTATGGAAGGTCACTAATGAATTATCACAGGCAAAATAAAAGTGGAGAAAAGAAAAGGAAAATCTAATTATAGATCATACCAAAGTGTTGGAGGGTAAAGACACTGAAATAAGAAAATTGGTAGTTAGAATGGAAGAGATAGTAGATAGGGCTGCTCAAATTGTCAAGTGAAAACCCCCAGCAAGAACATATGCATTATTTCTCCAAGAAAAATTTCTCAATTTTCTATTTATCAGGTTGATTAGCAACAAGCCAGTCTCCATGAGTAGCCATCTTAAATTACTCCATATTTTTGTTGATGCTACCCCTGATGAAAAAGACCAGTTGTGTGAGTACTATTTGCACAATTATGTGGTTTTAGAGGATGCACAATAGAACCCCTTAATGTTTGTAGGGGATTTACAAATAAGAGATTTAGCATCCTATTTCAGGAGTGAGAAATTTAAAGGAGAACTTATGGAGGAATATGCTAAAAAAGGAAAAGTCAGTTGCACTCTTAGTGAGGAAAGAGTCCAAAGATCCTGATGAGATAATAATTGAGTGGTTACAACTCCTGAAACACAAGGGTACAAGAGGGAATATCATGAAAGTAAGGATGCAAGACTACAGCATGATACATACACTAACAATTGGGTTAATTCAAAACTATTATAAACATGTGCAAGAAAGATGAAACATACTTACTCCAAAACTACAAAGGAAGGAACCCCATTCAATGCACAATTTCATGTCTATGCTTGAAAGAGTACGTAGGTACATGGATATTGTTGTTTATCAAGAAACTAAATGGGTACCACTCACATTCCAACCACCTATGCTCCTATATCTAGTTCTACATTGGATAGGGGAAAAGATGAGTGAACATGAGAAGCTTGGGTTTACTAGAATGAAGAGAATTGCAACTTACAGAGGTTTCTACCTGAAGCAAATTGAAGGAGTAAATATTTTCATGGACCTCAGGGAGATTACATTGCAATACAATCTGTACCCCTAGTACATTTTTCTTGAGGGAAAGCAAAAGGGTAGTTGAGGGGAGTGATGAGTCCATTTATTAGTCCATCTTTTGATGTTTTTATTCATGTTTACAGACATTACCAGACAATCCTTTTAGACATATTCCTACGTTATGCTACCTTTTTATGTTTAATATACCACCTTGGACTTGAATTATAGTAAGGAAATATAGGTATGATATAGTAAGATTGCATGATTTATATGTGGATATGTATGAAATGTGATTAAAATTTGGTGTTTAATCATGGTATTTAGCTTTGTGTATGTGTTTTGTGGATTAACCTCTTGCAGCCCAAAGATACACTGTAGCTCGAAGCAACTAGAAGTTGTAACCCACATCCAAAGGAGGTCTTCGACAATGAAACAGGGAAAGTGCTAGAAGAACCTGAGTGTAATACCTACCGTGTGGAGACACTTGAAGGAGTTAGTCATGTATAATTATGGTAGTGTTGTTTGTAGAGTTTTAGTCCTATTTGAACTCTTATTTATTTTTCAGTTTTAGTTTGAATAATTCAATCTTAAATGCATACTTTGATATCTAGGGAGTTGTAGTTAATGATTTCAATTCAGAGTTGTGTCCAGAATAAACTTCCCTCGTGCCTATGTATAGCGGTGGTTGAGTCTTTAGTACAAGAGTTGATTAATCATGTACTGGTGATTTTGCTATCAATTGTTCCTAGTTTTTAGTTGTAACCTACATACATGATGATTGTTCAATAATAGTTTTCTTGAATACAATATTCAAGCAAGATTTTATGTGATCCTTTGGAATGTATAATGAATGGAGTTTAGTTTGATATGGTTGTGTAGAATCTAAGATTTAGATTTGGTTTTAGTTAAGTGAAGACAACCACCTAAGTAGGCCACTCAAGGTAATTGTTCTTCACTACATTCATAGTTGTTTATTTTTGTTAGTCATCACTTTATAATTGTATGTTAGTTAATTAACTTGTAGTACTCTAGAGGTTAGAATAAGTGAAATTATCAGTTTTAGATTAGTTTTAGTGTTTGTTTGTTAGCAACAGTTTAGTTATAGGTTAAGTTGTAGACACCCATAGCCATTCACACTAGTTTTCTTCTTTGTATTGTTATGTGTTTATGTGATTTTTCAGCAAGTAGGATAACTTAGGTAACCTCAGGTCTTTGAATACACATACAATGCTAGTATCATCACAATTTTATAAGCCTTGGTTAACAATTAATGATGTCTTTGTAATGTTGACTGGACTATTCAGCTAGGTCATCCTCTGAATTATGTGCTTCCCACCAATTTTACAAGATGGTAGTTTAGACTCTACATTTTTGCACCATTTCTAGGGATGATGCTACTTTCATATAATTTATTTTCCAAATTTTCATAGTCTACATTTTGATTTAAGCATTAGGACTATTAAATTTAATATCCTCAAACATACCAGAAAGTTATACTAACATTGTGCAGGACTGCTACTATAGAAAGACAAACATATTGTATGTGGATGCAGAGAGACCCTTTGGGCAGATTCCTTCCCTTTACACGCTAAGAAGCCATAGTAGATATTGGTGATATTACTGAACAAAGCGAGGGTATTCTAGAAGAAGAACCTGCCCTTTCACCAACGTCTAGTACACCTACAAAGGGGACATAGTAAACCATGGGTGATGCACTAGGGGATGATCCATACCATGTGCCCTTTGAGTTTCCAATCACCCACCAAGAAAGCGCTACTGTGTTGAAGAAAAATGCAAAACTTTATAGATCTTTGATAGTTACAAAAACTTAAACAAAAATAAATACAAATATCATGCATACCACAACACAATTATTTATGTGGGGAAAACATTTCCAGGAGGAAAAATCCACACTCCAAAATCCTCCCAATATATTATTTAGAAATCAAAAGATAACAATATACTTGCAGAGAAAGTTCTCACAAGAGTATCACCACCAAAGATCAAAGTGATCTAGGAGGATCCAGAAGACTAAAACTTTCACATTCTCATAATCCAATGAAACTAGCATCATCACATAGATCTTGTTGACATGATCCTGATGCAACTTGAATCACATCAAAAGGAGATCGTACGCTCAAGATATGCTTAGTCAAAGTTGGGTCAAAATAGGGGTACCAGAGGTAGGATGCAAGGTCAAAAAATTGATTGTTCTGGAATTGGTCAAAATTGGCATTAAATCGAAGAGCTCGATGAGATGATTGTGACACCACTCATTTCACGTCAAATGGAGATCGTATGCCGAAGATATGGTCGGTCAACGTGTGCAAAGAAGTGGGTTGACTAGGACCGTACAGTTGTTGATGTCACCATGACATCAACATGCTGACATATAATCTATACAAATCACATGGCTCATTCTATAGACATCAACTAATCAAATTCCAACACATGGCATTTGTACGATGACTTGGCACCAGAGTCAGCAACACAGTTGGCAGTGGGATTGGGTATAGTTAGCATGACGACATTTGAGTTGGCCCAATGATAGATCAACACGTGTCTTGGGCGAGCGAATGGAATTTGGCAACATGGCCCAATGATTGGATGCCACGTGGAAATCTCAGGAATGATCAAAATTTGTTTATTCATTCAAATTTTATAGGGGGAGGGTAGAACCCTTGACCTCCCCCTTCCAACTCATCCTCCTCATCGTTGCACCGCAAAAGTTACTCTGACATATGGGGTGCCTATTGTATTTAAAGAAGACAAATGCCAATTCGGCCATCATTCTCCACCCATTGCATTGCACTAATGGATTCTTTGCCAATATAGTGGGAGGCTAGTGTTATTTAGTGAAGGAGTAAAGGATGGTAAAGAGTGAAAGGAGGGGTTGGGTAAACCGACCCCCCCTAACATAACTATTAAATCCTTAAAGACGATATTTAAAAAATTAAAAGAGGCTTTTAAAGATATTCAAGAATATTTTAAAAGACTTTTTAAAGATTTTTAAAGTTTATGTAAGGGTTTTAAAAGATTATAGGCTTTATAGAAGGGCTAAAAGGGATCGGTTCAAATATGAACCATGATTTAAATATTTTTAATCCAAAATTGGGGATTTGGAAAATATTATTGTTTAAACCCCTTTTAGCATGTAAAATTATATTTAAAGAGGGATTTTTTTTCTCTTGAGCTATCAATTCATTATGGTGGAACTTAGGCATATTGGGAAGTTAGCAGGAAACTGTGAGAGACTTTGTAATGTAGATTTTGAAGCTTGGATGATGTAATAATGTGAATAAGCTTGGCATCATTAATAGAGTAGTCCTCATTGAGAATCAAACTCGAAGACGTAGCCTGAACATATGGGTGAACCTTGTTATCAAATTTCTTGTTGTCTCTCTCTATTCTTTCTATGTTTCCTTCCAACATTTTAATCTCTTCTTTGATTTTTATTTACGACATTTAAGTAATTAGTTAATATATCATTAATTTGTGTAAAGAGTTAAGTGAACTCAATTTTATAATTTTTAATGGTTAAATAAACATAATCGCGCAATTCTTCTTGCGATCAGGAAAATTTGTAATTAGAATTAAGAGCGAGTTAATTCATAAATGTTTAATTACATATCAAGTTTGGTATCAGAGTAGTTTAATAGGAAAAAATTCAAGTGGTGGATGTTAGCCAGGTTGAAATTAAAATGAGGAGGTGCACTTGAGGAGATTAATCCAGAGATCGGATCAAGGCGAGTTGCATGAAGACAACCATGAAACAACTTGAAGAAGGAAAATCTCCCAATCTAGAAATCTTTGACAATGAAGAATTTTTTTGCAAAGCATTCCTAGACATGAAGATGATGGTGGAAGAGCTATACAAGAACAAAGAAAAGGAGAAAGGTGAATCCTCTTCAAAATATGACAAAGGTAAAGGAGTAGGAGGTGGTGGTGACCCTCCTAAACCTTTTCCTTCACCTTCTTCACCTTCTTCATCTTATTCATATTCTTCATCTTCTATGTCTACTTCATCTTCAAAGAAGAAACAACCCGTGCAACCTGAATCTAATGCACCTTTGTTAAAGCTTGATGTTAAATTTGAATTGTCAACTTATAATGGAGAACTAGATGTATAGAAACTTGATAATTTTGGATAAAGCAGATTGAAGTTTATTGTAGGATTCAAAATATTACTGATGATACTTCCAAAATCCAATTAGCCACTCTTCTCCTGGGAGGCACAACCTTAATCTAGTGGGAGAGAAAAACTCAGGAAGATCTAAGCCGATATGGTAAAATTATTTCTTCTTGGTTTGAGTTTATAGCTGCACTTAAGAAACAGTTTTATCCATTAGGTCACATGCAACAAGCAGTAGTGAGCTGGCAATCATTAAGGCAAGAGAAAGGACAAAGTGTATAGGAATATACACTTGAATTTAGGGAAAGAGCTTTAATTTTGGGCATTCCATTATACACGCAAGAAACTTTGTTGAAGTATATAGGTGGATTATGTGAAAATTTGAGGCATACAATACTTATGTTCAATCCAACTAACCTTGATGAAGTTAGTGTGAAATTCATTCATCTTGAAATAGGAATGAAGAATAGTTTCTTAATAGAATCCAGAAAGCATAAAGAAAACAAGAAAGGGAAGAAGGAAATGCAACAGACAACTTTCGTGAAGAAAGAGGAGGAAAATCCTTATTACTCACATTACAAAAAGAAAGGGAATGAAAGATGCAAAGTGTTGGAAATTGTATCTTGATAAAAAAAAAAAGTGGTTCAAGGATTGAAAGGGTAAGCAAAAGACTATAGCTATTGTGCAGGACCTCAAATCAGGTTCTGATGATGAAACCAAGATAACAATTGTGGGTATAAAAGGTATCATTCTTGTTGGTAGTACTAGTTCTCATGCTTCTTATTTAAAGAATAATGAGGTCCCTGTTGAAATTAAAAGGAATGAATTGTTTCATATAAGGACTATTGAAAAAAAAAGTAAGATTGATACACTCATAGATAGTGGATCACAAGTGAACTTAATCTCTAAACAAGTTAAGTAATTGGGATTAAAAACAACACCTCATCCAAAACCATATCCATTGGGTTGGGTGCATGATAATGCTCAATTACATGTGTCAAGACAATGTAAACTCTGATTTGCAATCACATCCAAGTTTGTAGATGAGGTAGAGTTAGATGTAATTCCACTTGAAATCTATGGGATGGTTTTAGGAAGTCCTTACTTGTATGACAGAAAGGGAATTTTCTACAGGGAACATAATAGGTATCATTTGTTTAAGGATGGAAATGAATTCATTGTGAAAGCTCATTGCATGAAGAATGATAGATCTATTGTAAACACAAGGGAATTAAAGATGATTGTAAATGCAAGAAATACTTTAACCCTCATATCTGTAATAGCTAGTGATATTAAGCATGATGATGGAATGCCTCAAAGAAATGAGGTCTCATGGTGATGGAATGCCATGACAATCAAAAGCAATTTGATTGTCATGGCATTCCATCACCATGAGACCTCATTTCTTTGAGGCATTTTTTCAAAGAGTTCATTGCTTTGTCTATGATATTGCTTAATATTATGCTTTTGATAGATTTTTTCCAAGCATCCATAGCTTGTTTGGAAGAACTTGTTTTAGGTTTTTAGCCATAGCAACAAGGCAATGAACTATTTGACAAAATGCTTTGGTAGACATGTATGAAAAATGTGGTAGCATAGACAAGGTAGTGAACTGTTTGAAAAAATGCCTCAAAGAAATGTGGTCTCATAGAATGCCATGACAAGCAAATGCAATTGGTAGTTGCTCCTAGTTATTAGTTATACAATGTGAATTAATTGCATAACTCCTTAGGTTGACTTTGTAAAAACTATATTGTAATTGAATTTTTCTCATCTATCAACATCTAGTTACTAGTTATGCAATGTGAAGTAATGCTTTGAGTTTGAAAGATGTGCAATGCAATGTAATCAACGATATGAATATAAACTACAAAAATCTATTTTTTACAATTCATTAGTTAAAATCTTTATTTTATTTGCTCCCTATATCTCTATGCTATGGAAATGTCTTTCAATTTCAAAAAAATAGTTTTTATCTCTTGTTCTACAATTTTTACCTTATTTTTTAAATCCAATTTTTTTCTATTTTTTCTAGACTTTTTCCCAATTTTTTCAAAAAATCTTATACTTTTGGTTTGCCGATTTTTTCCCCAAAAGATTTTTTCTGCTATGGATCATAAAGAAATAATATAACTCTTGAAATTTTGTTCTTTTCGTAGAAATTTCTTATTATTTGCGGTTCCAAGCTTCTATACTTTCCCGTACAGGGTTTCCTTGTTCTCTTTTGCATTGAATTAGGTGGTTGGGTGAGTTAACTTCAATTTGTTTCTAATTTGGTGGATTCTTGAAGAGTTTTGTGCATTTTGTAGTCAAATTGCTAAAACGGGTCTATAAAGACAGAGTTGAGGGTTTGTGAGTCTACAAAAATGGATTTTCACCCATTCCACCTATTGTGACTTTTATGCTTGGAAAGGCTCTGTTGACTATTTTTTACATGAATTACTCATCTGGATATATTTTTTGCTTGATGGTTAAACTACATGCAGAGCAATTTTATCAAAGCAGCACAAAAACAAGAACACCTTGATGTCAATCATAGTTGTGTTGAAGTTGAGGTAACATAATAGTTGTTGTGGACAAAAATTTATAGCTTTTGCATTCTTTACTTGACTTATATTAACTTTTCATGATGATTAAACCACATGCAGGGCAATTATATGAAAGTAGAACAAAAAAGAAAAGACCCTGTCAATAGAGATCTCCGCAAAGCTACACAACTTCAGGACAATGTTGACAGTGATTATGCTGAATTTGAGGAGTATATGCATATTGATAGTACTAATGGTGCTGAACTTGAGGCAAGTGCTATGAAATGTTACTTTTCCATAATTATGAAACCCTTAATGTATTAATGACTGTTATGATCCCAAACAGCGAACAAGCTTATAGAATAGTGAATAGACAACTAAAACATTGAATGCAACCCATAGAACAATCATTGTACCTACTTTGTCACTTTTCAGTGGGGATTGCTGGCACTTCAATACTTTATGATGCTTGACTGTGTTTTAGGGCATTGTAATTGACCTTGTCAACATCTTGAACCTAGCATGCTACTTCTTTCATTGGATGATACTTGTTGTTCTTTCCTTTACAGATATGTTGTTAACTCTTCATTATGGTTGTTGTTATTAAAAAAAAGTTTCTTTTGATATTCTTGCTGCTTTCTCTTAATGTCTTCTTGTTTTTTAGTATGATATTTGCTACTTGATCCATTAAACTAATTGTTATAGCCATAAAACTCACTGCCCTTGCACTAAACTCATAGCTACAACCATGAAACTCATTGCTACTGCTACTTGTTCATTGGACATCATTCCTGACTTATTTTTGCATACTCTTACACTATTTTCTAACAGTGAAAGGCTCTTTCTCTATTATTTATGTGACCTCTACAACCAACCTTATTTGTTACTCCTTTACTGCTGCTATGAAATCCATAGAGAAAGAGTGCATTGTTTCCTCAATAACTGCTCTTAATGGCTGTCACATGTTGCCTTGATACATTTTGTTCTTTGTTCTTCTTTTATATGTCATCATTGATAGGGTTATTATAACGCCCTGCTAGGGAATCCAATAAAACAAAGCATAAAGTAACAAATTAACCGAATAATTTTTTTTTAAAGTCATATGATTACACAAAGGTCTTAAGGATTCCAAGACAACGTTATTTAAAGCTTACAAATAAGAACATCACGACATAATATTAAAGTCATAAAACATAAGTACATATTAAATTCATGAATGATCCAATTTTCAAAACCTTCATACAATCAGGTTACATATATATCTAGATTACATCAAGTGAGATTTTCATAAATCTCGATACGTCATAATGTTGATACAAAGAGTACACTCATACACATGAGGTAAATAAACAAAGAAGATAATGATCTCATCATAACTAACATCCATGTCTATGAACACGTTCAACATCCATCATCACAAACAATGAAGTATCAGGAACCTGCTCCATGAACAATGTTATCCAAGTATAGCAACATCTGTAAGAGGACCCAATGGAGGAAATAACATGGTTTCCTCCCAACCGTGTGGTACCCAAAGGTCCACTCCCTCCATGCTAGGAGATAATGACAGGTCCACAAAATAATCAAACAAACAACAAAGAATAGACATTACATTACATGGCTGACAACACATAACGACATGGCAATATCTAAATTACATGATCACTAATAAACTCCCAGAGACAACAATAGTAACAAAGGTGACTCTACTTAAGAGACCACAAACATGCTTCAGGATAGAGTGTCATCACATAGTTGTTCCAGGTTACCCTAGTGAATCTTCCTAGACTACCGACCCTCATCCAGAGTTACCCTGGCAGTCTCTACCGATTCCCGACCCCTAGAAAAACTCAAGTGGAGTCGAATTACCTTTTAGGAAGACAAGGTAGACGACTAAGCCATTCTAGGCCTTCTCAACCTACCCTTAATCTAAACGAGCATTAAGGCACTAGGTGAGGCATACAATTATATGAATTAATGTTAAATACTACCCAACCCCTAGTACATTAGTTAGGTTTTCACTGGATTACAAAAACCCATGATAGGTTACCTTGGCAACCACTTAGGGTTCTGGCCCCTATCATAAGCCACTCTTCCTATAAACATGATGCAACATCAAAATACCAAGGACTGCCAACATGCATAAGAAACAAAACCATAATAGAACATATCTCATTCATGTCCCAATCATTGATCAATTCAAACACCTATAAGGTGACAAATAACTCTTGCATGGTCGAGTCCCAAAATAGATCAAGGTATTTAAAACAACAATGAACAAACATTAAAATCTCATACCTTAAATCAACCCTCTAGCCTCTGGAAGTAAAAGGACTCACATTCACCAATATACATTCTCAAAAGATATCATAAACATATCCCAACAATTTTATCCGTTTAATCTTCATGAGCATATTACATCCAAGATCATTCTTCAACAAGAACACTATAATTCCTTTATCATTACTAATCAACACTTGAAAGCTAAACAATTTAAATAAGTATATATATACATATTTACTTGTTAAAATGAAAACACATCTACAGTCCAATCAGATTGCACATTATAATTTTACAGCATACATCTATAATCGTTCATCAATAAAATAACATAAATACTTTATATTTACTAATCCAACAAATATATTTACATCTACATTCAAATCATCTGTTCAATTTAACTCTTAAAAAGAAATAAATTACAATTCCTAAAATTAAGGAATCTCACAATATCCATTTAAGGTTACATTAACTAAAAATTATAAAATCAAACTTAATGTCATTCATAATTTACTTATTCCATAATAAGGAATATATTTAACCAAAATTTGCAAATACACAAATGGGAGTGCGCTTATGATAAGAGCTCCACTTATCAAGCAGTTATTTGCATGCACAAAATATAAAACAAACCATAATCTGCAACTGGTACGAGCCAAAAATGTTCACATGCAAATATACCAACCTTGAATGGTATGATTATAGCATAATATAATTAATCTTGATAAAGGAAAAAGATGGGGAAATATAATGTTTCCAACGCTATCTACCAACAAAACACATTCTACAGACTTCAGCATGCATTACAAGGGTAACATTTAAAACCCAAGATAATTTTAAAGATCTAAAAATCAGGGGGCAACTAAAAAGATTAGTGTCAACTTCAATGGACAAAATTTCACAGGGCAAAAGGATTGTAGTAACTGCCAGTTTATTGGTTGAGAGAAAATCTTGCATGAGAAGAGAATAGAGAAAAATAAATAAAAATTGATGCCTCAATCTATGAACAATTATTGTCAACCAAGGTAAAAATTTCAATTAAATTTCAACACCCAAATTAAGCACCGAATTCTAGTAAGGATAACAACCAAAAGAAACATAGTTTAGAAGCATACGTGCACAACAATAACAAAAATGAGAATATAAAGAGAACGAGAAAGGAATAAAAGAAAATCGTGGGAAGTAGTTAATGTTGATCTTAATGAATTTGTATCTTGAGAGCTGAAAGAAGTAATTCCTAATTTCTTTCTGATGCAGGAGCATCCAGTGGTGTAAGGGCAATCTTGCATCACCCAAAAATAGTTAAATTTCAAGTTTCTCGGTTTTTAGATGTTTTTATATTTTTGGATACCCTTTTCGTCATAATGAAATTCCCAATTTACGGTTTTTAATTTCGGTTCCTGGGTTGAAAGATATTACAGTTTTAGTTTCCTAGATTTGCACCTGAAAATCTTCTGAGTTAGATTTGAGGCACTTAGAGCTCCCGGATCGGCCCCAAAACTTGTCGAAATTGGCATAGCGGATTTCAAGCGCGTTCTTGACTTCGAGACCTTTCCAACGGTTTGAACGGTTCGCGAATCGGAGTCATGGATCAAAATTTATGGCCCTGCGAAGTTGGCGCACTTTCTAGAAGATACAGTTGCAAATGCTCTTTTGAAATTTGAACTTCATGTTGTAAATTTTCGGTGCCAAACCGCCTAAACTCAAATTGAATGTTGTTTTGGCTCCAAACTAATGAGGAGCTCTATTTATGGGCGGGTTTCTAATTTTTGGGTAACTTTTTGGGGACAAGCTCGCATATTGCGAAAGGGTTATTCTGTAGATGTCTGCAACTTGCATGTGTTGTAGAACTTGGGGATTTGAGATCCTCTGCATGTAAGAAGCTCCATTTTCTGAATAATAAAATTTCTCTTGTTTGTGGGTTATTTTCTGTGTCTCGGGTTGTGCCCTCATCACTTTCCCTTATAGCGCCTCTGGTCAAAGTTTCAAGAAGTTATATATAAATAAAGTTTGAGGTTACAGGAATCTATTTCTATTTACTCATTCTTCTAGTTTTGGGTCCACTACAAAATCTCATAATGATTCTCTCACAATTTAAAAATAAAAATAAAAATAAAACTCTTCTAATTGTTTTCTCTATTGCTATGTGCAGATTTAGCGGAGAAATTCTTTTCCCACAACAAGAAATACATTTCCAAACAGATATCTTTCAAGCAAACTTTTTAGAAAATACAGATAAAAATATTGCAAAACAAGACGGGAACCTGTTTTAAAGGCTCAAAAACTGAGCTGAAAATGAAATATGAAACTTCTATCAATCCTACTTTAAATAGTGGCTATTTGATGAGGAAATACAAGACAATCCAACCCAATAATACACTTGCAATAAAATTCTGAGATGAAAACTTTTCCAAAGCTACTGTCATGAAAATTCTTCCAGAAAATTGTCGTGAATGAAAATTGCACATCTAAAAGCTTTTTAATGCATTTTAATTATCTCAAAATTACAAAAGTTAACTGACTGTCAATCATGCATTCCAAAATTGATGAATTAGTTCTAACTTAACCATTTAACTCCAAATCCAGATTCTATAACGTATTGAAAACTATCTCTTTTAAAAATATCTATTTTCACATAAATCCTATTTACACAAGTAATTCAACAATTACATTTAATTAAATACCTTTTCACAAAATTAACATTATCTTTTAATTAAATAACTTGTTTAATTTAAATTAATAAATTAAACCATAAACATAAAAATAAACATTTAATCTAATATTAAACAAATTTACATTTAATCAAATATATTAACAAATAAGTCATTTTACTAAATTAATAAATAATTAATTCTCAAACAAAATAGCACAAACAAGATCAACACGATGGGACCAGGTGACAAACAACAATGGGTGACAAACAAAAACTCGTTCAATGAAGAACGATGGCTAAATAAGGACCTGACACTATCTCTGAGTCAACATAATTCCATTGGGTTAGGGCACGCTCAGACCCGACAAGCAGGTGGAGCCGATACCCGGTACCTGTAACTACATAAAACATCACTTGTTAAACATATCATCATATATTAACAAACACACCGTGAAGAAGAGTCGTAGTGTAGCAGGGTAATCACAAGTGAGTAGTGCTACACTGTCTTCACCAAGATTGACAAGTATCATTATATCATTAACAAACATTTCATCATGACCACCTCAATAATAACTCAGAAACAACATAAACCATAACACACACATGTGTCTACATAATGTTAGTTCACAAACATAATTTAGATTATCACGATGTCAAATGTATCATCAACACAATAAAAACAACATAATGTCAGAGTCATAACTGAAAATAAACAGTATAATATCCAAAGCAGCATAATGACTAGCAAACAAACATAAGCAAACTAAGACACCTAGTAGCAATTGGAGGGACACTACAGTTATGTTGACTGCATGGGGTTATGTTTCAGAGCTTTAATGCCACTATTTTTGTACATCCCAATGTATTTCACCTTCACCTTGCAGCAGTAGTAGTAGTGCTCTCATATTGCATTCTTTGTTTTTGTGCATTAGCTACCTTTTTTATGTATAATAGTGTTGTCATAACCTTATGTGTCTAGTATGCGTGCATGGTAATGTAGTGTTTATATTTATGGCCTTTGTATCTAATTAGCATGAAGCTAATAGTAACATTGTAAGCGCTGCTATAAGTGTTGATTTTTTAATAAATTAGATCATTGCAATTATTTTTGAAAATTTCCTTTTGCAATTATTTTAACACACAAATGCAAGTACTATTTAAGTAAGTAATGGTTGTTTTATTATGAAAACAAGGGTAATGATTACCTATCTAATATAATGTGTTATTTTTTTTTCTTTTTGCAGAAATGTATTAATGATAAACTCAAAGAAGGGGATAAAGTTAGGGTGTTGGATCCGTTTGATGGTGATGTTGTGGGCATTGGGAAGATTCACTCCCTATCTATTGTACATGGAGTCAACTTGAAAGGAACATGAGATGCAAATGTAAATATTTTAAAGGTCACAAGTAACATACCCCTTGTTTATGAAGACAAAATAGATGGAGTTGTTCGTTTGAAAGAGAAAGAGGGAACCTTCACATAGTGGTCACTAAAATATTTGCAAAAAAGATAGTTGAACATGTTTATCATGTACTAGTTAATGTTAAACATCTTGGCTCACTGCTTTATGTAGTATTTTGAATGTGTTCTTCAGGGATCTTAATTGTCATGGTGTATTTGAAAAAGTTGGAATCTCTTAGACAACTTTGACATTTTTCATTATATTTACATATATACTCTTAGACAACTTTGAAATCTTGTAACTTTATATATATATATATATATATATTTGCATTAAATTTTTTATTGCAGATTACATTTATTTATCATGATGTTGAATCAATCTTTTAATTCTAGCATATTGTAGCTTGTTTGTATATATAATATTTTTATTTGCTTTTATGTTTTAATTCAAGTTTAATATTATGTTAGTTTTGCATTGTAAAATTTATGGTATTTAATAAATTATTCATTGCATGACTATATTTACTACTAATTAATGGAAACCAGTAAATAAAAATGACTAAATTAATGACTAAAGTAATGACTAAATTAATTACTAAATATATGACTAAAGTAATGACTAAATTAATTACTAAATATATGACTAAATATATGACTAAAGTAATGACTAAATATGACTAAATTAATGACTAAATATATGACTAAAGTAATGACTAAATATATGACTAAATTAATGACTAAATATATGACTAAAGTAATGACTACCATGACTAAATAAATGACCAGTTAACAACAAATCAATGACTAAATTAATGACTAAATATATGACTAAATAAATCACTCCCATGACTCAATAAATGACTAAATTAATGACTAAATCAATGACTAAATCAACGACCAAATCAATGACCAAATTAATGACTAAAATCAATGACTAGATAAATGACTAAAATTGTTTAATCATAAATTTAGTGGTTTTATAAATGACTACAAATAAACCACTAATAGTCACGTGACTAAAGTTAGTCCTTTATATGCAATTTTTAGTAGTTTATTTAGTCATATATTGTTGTTTGTGTACTAGTGATGGCAACACAATTGTTTAATTGTATGCTGACATTTTTATATCATAGGTTCTACCAGAGTGCATGTCTACACACGTACTCGAAAACCCAAAAAATTGTGTGAAGACCATGTTAAGGTATCTGCGAAGTAAATACTGTAAGAATTACCCAAGGTGGGTGGTGATATGTGGGATTCAAGTACTATTTTTTTAACATAAATTTTCTTCCATCCAAATTTCACATTGATAATATTGTATTAGAAATTTCAAGGTAGATTGAATATATCCACAAGAATTTTATAGAGAAATAAAAATCAAGAGTGCAATTCCCTTTCATTCTAGTATTTACACTTGTGTTATATTCATATGTGTTAGGGTTTTTGATTAAAAACTATTAGCTACACATTTCATAATTTTTGAAGTTAGGACAATTATTACCCTAAGGGAAAGATATAAAGACTGTTCACGTCTAGGTACAACTATAAGTATAATGTTGAAGAATTACGAGTTGATGTTTATAATGATCATATACGAGGAAATTTTAATGTTAAATGACTATCAATCAAATGAGATCACTTAATATTTGAGGTGAGAAATATTCTAATCTATTTGATTATCCATATATTTTGAATCTAATATATGGTATTCCAAGGATAAAGAACCAACCAAATCCAACGATAGATTATTCTATTGAAGAAAGAATTGTAAACCTAGCCAATTCATGAATTCCAATGAAATCACTTTATTGGATGCCCCAAATTCTAACATGCATCTCTCTTTGAAGTAAATACAAAATTACCGATTCACCATTTGTTGGAGCATGGTATAAATTAGGTCAACTACATATTTGTTATTTGTCAACATGGTGCCTGATTATATCTCAATTGCATCTTTACATTGGTATCATCTGCACTATTCTTGGGAACATCAAAAAATCCATTTGGTTGATAAAAAATAGTAGGGGTGGTGATATAAAGCAATTCCCTTTCTCTATGTTTAAGGATCCTTAGCAATTCTTTGAGTAGGACTTGAACTTTTAACTCACTCAATGATTGGGCAATATCAATCACCTAGTATGCTAGCAAGGGAGTGTAAAGTGGAATAGTTATAGAATTAGTGTAAGGGATGAAGGGTATTGCTTGATCACCAACAAAAACTTGCTTTGTGTTGACTAAAATTTCAATCTCCTTAGCCACTTCTAATTTCCCGTTTATCATTTCTTTGATTTTCCTCTATTTTAGAACATATTTCTTCTATAAGGATGCATTTGGTACATGCATCTTCTTTTTAGGGGTGTTTCCCCACATTTTTTTTACATTCCTCTTTACATTATTGTCCTTTTGTTTTCCTTTACTTATTTGTGTAGCCGGTATATCTGGAATAGCCACGACTCCAACTTGATCGTTGAAAACTATTTTGTTGTTTCTCAACTAGTAATCACTTTGGACATGCATGAATGTAGCTTTGGTGAGAGCCTTGATATCTTCATTAGAAGGTTTATCTCTTTTGTAGTATTTCCTCATATGTTCCTTGAGTTGATTGAAATATTTGTCTAGTATTTTATATAGAAATTGATGGATAGCATGATCATATTGAAATAATTCTTCACCCTCATATACATCAATCTGGTCCACGTAGGAATTCTCATAATACTCAAGTGTATCTTCATGTTCTTGAAATCATTTCTCTTCTTCAAGTATTGTAGCAACATCACATTTTGATTGATCATGAGGAAAATAACATACATCACACCATAATGAATCTAGTTGGAGATTCATGTGATCCTTCCTCAAGAGATCATGGGTGTGTCTTTCTTGGTATCCATAGTTTGTATACCTTGCTTGACCATTTTAGTATCATTTGATCATAATTTTAGACTAGTCATTTTACTATCTTTTTTAGTGTGTCTTTCATGGTATGCCAATTGTAATTAATTTATTATGCTCGACTATTTGGTCATTAGATATTTTTAATGTATTATACTCGACAATGTCATCATTAGAGAATTTTTTAGTAATGTATTGGTCACAAAAGTTTTATTTTATATAACTAATATTAAGCGAGGTCCTTTACACATTGAATAATATTGGTGAGATATTTCATAATGATTTTTTTCTTTTATGATATATAAATAAATCAAGGAGTTAAGGTTTATGTGTTAATGAAATTATTATTATAATATTATATTTTATTTAAAAATAATAAAAGTTGGATTTTCAATTTATATAGTAATGTATTATAGGAATTGAATATTACAATTTATTAAATATAATAAGACAAATTGAATATGTATTATGGTTTTTTCGATATTAATCATGATTTTTATTTCTATATAGTATATCCATAGAAAATTCAATGGAAGTCATTTTGACATTATTACACCATACAATTTATTCGGTGTAACCCATTGCACACCTAATGTGCAATAGCTAGTTATGTTGAGGTTGACCTTCGTATTTATGTTGTGCCATTGGATGCTTTGGACTTAAATGATATATCATGGTATGATTTAGAGGCATTATTTGTGGTTTTCTTGCAATGGAAAGGTTAATTATGGATCTGGTCTTCACTCTTTTGAAGGAAATCATAAGTTGATGTATGAAAACATAAGGTTTCATTTGATGTAGCTAGGTGATAATGATAGTTGTGGATTGAAGGAGATTAGTTCCTTTGGTAGGATTTTATTCGATAGAGGCAAGTACAAGTAGTAGCTTGTTCACGATCATGTGCCATGGGTATTCATGTAGGGTCTGCACTGCAAAATAATTTGGTAAGTTTTTTATGTAATCATATCTTTGATTTTTATGTATCAAATCATTTCATTGATTACAATTTGTTGTCCTTCATTATATATACTATGTTGTCTTCTATATACTATTGTCTTTATGCAATCATGGCCATTTTTTGTCATGATGAAGTGTGAGTCACTTTCGACCCTTGTTTTTGCCCAATTTTGGTCAATTTGGAGATTTATATTATCACTATGCTTGCAAGTGACACATCCCCAACTAGAGCCAATATTGGCACCCCATTTAAATATGTCCCTCATTTTTACTTTTTTATGCTTTATAAGTGTGCATCTGATCTTATCCTAGGACCCATTGTTGATAATTGATTTGAGAATCTTATCATTTGTGTCCCCATGTTGAAGTGCTACTCAAGAGGGATAGGAAATATTTAATTCTTTTTATTAAAATGAGTTAAAATGAGTAATATTTTGGATTGCAAGTTTTACCTTTCCAACTATACCTAGTCTGGCTCACTTGGGTTTCCCCATAGGGTCATATTCACTCAAACATCCCCACAAAAGGAGAAGAAATGAAGATAAATAACCTAAGTGCTTCTTTTGTGGAAACTTGAGTTATCACCAAACTCCCTATCCTAAAAGTATTTAGGTTCAATTCAATTGATTTTTCTCGCATGCCTAATTTAGCCATTTGTTTTTGCATAATTAGGGTTTTGCAGGATCTTGATACCCATCCAAACTTTCTCATTTAAAGTGAAGGTTTGGTTCACTTTAATTTTCCAACATAAGGTCTTTTTGAAGGATTTTATCTCCATCTAAATTTTATTAAATAAAAGTGTAGCATATGGTCCACTTGAATTTTCCATACCTAAACATTCATAAATCAAAATTAAATGTTTTTGAAAGTCCAAGGTACAGCTAAACATGATCCTTAACATTTGATCCTAAGTCTAGTTAACTTCAAAACAAATTTACGCCCTATCTTCATGATGTCATCATTCCATCACCATTGCATCATCATCCTTTTTCTGTAGAGATATCATTGCTAGTTGAGCTAAACTTTTTAAAAGTTGAATTCTTATATGGTTCAATTATACTTCCCCACAAAATAAGTCTAGTTTCTTTTTCTTACAAGTCATACTCTGTTGACATCACTATGTCCTTTTGATAATGTCATCCCACCATGCTAATGTCATCATAATATCATCCCATGTCAACAACTCCCAATCCATGATGACATCACACTTATGTCATGATGACATCATATAGTCCTTTTGATTATGTCATCATAAAAACTTCTCATCCAAATTAGACAGTGAAAAATTGGGAATTTGGATACATCAAGTGGATTTCCTAGTGGATTTTCTTTGAGTTGATTCCTTTGAAAGTTCAGTTAAGTGGTTAAATCCAACAAAGTCTGATTGCACTCTAGATTCCTGTAAATCTTTATCTCAACAAGTAGAATGTTCCTATAAGGTTCCATAATGCCTAAAATTCAACCCCCGCCTACTCTCCTACACTTCAAATTCCATTAATTCATTTTCAACATCTTCCAACAACCAAATTAAATGTAATAGTGCTCATCAATACCTCAATTATTGCTACAAGGCTCAAAGATTAACATGCAATCTCCATACCATTATTTTAGTACTTTTTGGGTGATTTCCTTGTCCCTGCATACAAATCCACACACCATTAATGATCAAAGGTGACACTGGTTGAAGATCAAAGGCTTCACATACTTCTTGGGAATACAAAAAAATAGTTCAAGGGAGATTTTAAATTTTAAAATATGATAAAAACCTTTACAAAAAGGTATGGGTGCCCCTTGTAGTAGATAAAATTATGGGATTTCATGATTCCTAGCAAGGTGTACACATTTTCTTCTAGGATCCAACCTTAATTTGGTATAAGAGCTTAATTTTTTCATTATTCAAATGAGGAGAAAAAAGAAGAATTTACAGAACCAACACAATGATTATATTCATTGGAAGCCCTAGGGTTTGAATTTCTAGTTTTGGGTAAAGGTGTTTTGGTTTTGTAATAATCCAGGTTCATCCTAAATTTGAAATAAACATTTGTAACCATTTTAGAGAAAATGATTAAAGGAATAATCAACCTTAGTTGAGTTCTCCTTGTGTATGGTATATATTTCTATGTGTTTTGTTTAGTTGGTCCTGTAGATAATTGTAAAATACTTGTAAAACCTTTGTAAGGTATCTTTTCAACATAATAAAATAAATTAATGGATATGCTAATGGATTACTAAGTAGACCCACTTAATATTCTACAACCATTTATTATTTTTTTGAATATATGTGGAGTCTAGCTTGCTTGTGCATTTTGAGAGGCATAATCTTTTGTTGTATCTTGATTAAGTTATCACCTTTGGTTTCAGTTATTACATCTTTTGTATGAATTCAAAGGTTCTATCACCCAATTGGATAAAGGCACCAGTCTATTATTGGCTCCATCTCCCATCATCCCAAAACACTCAAAATAAAACCAATATAAACATTTTTTACTTTTATTTATTGAAAGAAAAATTGAAGTCACAATAGGAACAAGAAGAGCTAGAGGGTGCAATCAACATATAAGATCTTAGATGCATAATTCATTTAGTAGATTTTTTTTAATATGGGGTCTTGAGTAACTCAAAATTGGCTCGCAAAACTAATAAATAGAAAAAAGAAGCCCTCAACTATGATCAATCATCCATTAAATCTTACTTGTTGAGATCCAAGGGAGGAGTCTCCTCCCTTGGAGGGAAATTAAGATACTCACATGAAATGTTAGGGGCTTAAATTCCCCTAACAAGTGATGCATGATCAAATGCTAGTTGGAATGCCAATTGATTGAACTATTTCTAATGCAAAAGAAAAAAATAAAAAAAAATGATACAAAGTGCTTCCTCAAACACTATAAAGGATGGTCAGGGTTTTTTTTGAAGCTAAGAAAGCATTTGGTGTATTAGGAATAATGTGGTGATAAAAAAAAATCTCAAGAATTTGTATGCATCTAGAAACAATTGGGTCACAATAAAGGTACAAAGTATAAATACATTTTTTTAATTTTTAATATATATAGCTCTACCAAAAAAAATGAAAAGAGAATCATCCAGAGTATTCTAAGCTTAGAATTATAGGTAGTTTCCCATGAAAGATACATACTTGGGGGAAATGTTAATGTGATCCTAGACTCAAAAGAGAATCTGAGTGATTTGGGAAGAATTTTGCAATCCCAAAAATGTTTCACATAATTTGTTAACCACAATAGCTTAATTGACATTGTGTTGACCAATGGGATTTACATGTGGAGCAATAAAATATCAAGGTTTACAAACATAGTAGAAAGGCTAGACCACTTTCTAATCTAAGCTAATTGGCTATAGTTTCCTTTACTCCCAAGTTCCAAATCTAAACATTCCCAATCTCAAATCATTTCCTAGTACACTTGTGCATCACCAAAGAAAACCCACCCCCAAAAATTTTGGTTCCGATTGAAGAAAGTGTGGTTTAGAAGCTTGGAGTTGATGAAGCAATTAGAAAAATGGTGGATGGATCCAAAACTTATAAAATGTTCCAAAATGTTCAAATTTTACAAGAGGCTCTATCATTTGAAGTAGAATTTAAAAAATTGGAACAAGAACACATTTAAAAACATCTTCAAGGAGAACGTGGGGATCAAACTCAAAATGTAGAATCTAAATGAGAAATTCATCATGGAGGGGATGAGAAATAAGAAATATCAAGCAAAGAGAAATCACTATTAACTGAATACAATGAAATCCCCGTGGGAGAGAAGTGTTACTAGTGATCCAAGTCATGGGAGACATGACTGGTTGAAGGATATCTCAACAAAAAATTTCTCGTAATATAACGAAGATAAAGTAGGGATCGAACATAGTTTCTCAAATGTAGGTGAGTGATGGAAGATCCCTCATAGAGGTGGCAAACAATCAGACAAAAGGTGTTATAATTTTTCAAACACTCCTTATTGGAGAAGATTTCTCTGAACCACTATACAAAAAGTTTCTAGAAAAATACCACAGTTGTTTACTACTAAGGATAATGAATACCTTGAATCTCTAGACACTATTGAAGAAGTCAAGAAAATGACCTACCAACTTCACCCAAACAAAGCCCTAGGTCCAGATGGCTTCCCAACATTAGTCTTTCAAGCATGTTGGGATTTTATGGGAGTTGACATTTGGAAACTAATGGAAGAATTTAGGAGGAACGAGAAGATTTTCAATTATCGCATTAATACAAACATCATTTTGAGCCAAAAAAGCAAGATTATGGCTCTTTCACAAATTACAGACCAATCTCATTATGCAATATTATCTAAAAAATCATTTCAAATTAATGATGAGTAGACCCAAGACCATTCTTCCTAAAATAATCTCTTAGGAACAAAGTGGCATCATTCATGGGAGAAACATAGCAAATGGAATAAGTGTTGTACAGGAGGTCATCCACATGATAAAAAACACAATCTCAAGGAGACGATTTTAAATCTTTATATCAACAAGGTATATGATAATGGAAAGACTTGGTTTAGGCAAGAAGTGGCTAAATTGGATGTATGGACGATGTCTTACACTTGCAAGAAGAATAACCATGATCAAAGACATCATTGTGACCATCCCAATATACATGATGTCATGTATAGAGATGACAAATAAAGCAACAAAAGAAATCAATGGAGTCCAAATAAAATTTATGTGGGAAGGATCAAACGAAGTAAAACACATACCACTCAAGGCTTAAATTTGATGGCCATGTAGTTGTATTTGAATATTTTAACTATAAAATACAGTAAAAATAAATATTTAATCGTATGTTAATACATGCAAAAAAATTTAGAAACTGTAAAAAAAATAGTTAATATGAAAATTTGACCGTATATATATACCTTTATGTTTAATTTTTTTAATAGAAACTTCTTCTATGCTTTAATAAAAGAATAGACACTTTTTAAAAAAAAATGCAAACTTCTATTGTTGAAAAAACAAATCTCAAATTTTAAGATTTTTTAAAGATTCTAAATATTTTTGAGTTTCTTTCATAGAATTTTTTATAAAAACAACAATCTTCTCCTTCAAACCATTTTTTTGTTTTCCTAGTGCAAAATATTTCATTTTTCTTTTATTAATATGGTTTTAGAGTTTAATCTTCATTATCTAGACTCTAGAGCTAGAGACAAGAAGCAAAAAGTCAGAAAAGGGAAAGATTTTGCACACTTACAACTTACAACAAAAAAGAAAGAAGATTTGCAAAAAGTAAAGAGATGTTGCTACATAGTTACAACTTACAACAAAAAAGAAAACGATTTTGCTACACAGTAAGAAGAGTAAGATTATTTTCATTTTATTTCTTTTGTTCTTTAAAAACAAATTGTAACAGTTTACTATAGTAAAATTAAATATTGTAGATTTTTTTTATCAAACATTTTGGATCACATTAAATAATATTCCATTAATTATTTTTCCTATTTTTTTTGTTCTGATGCAACCACTACAACCCCCTTTCCCTATATGGTTGTTAGTTTATATTAAATTATTTTTTTATGGTTCATTTTTTAAAAATTTAGATGAATTTGAAAAAAATATCTAAATTTTTTATTTTTAAAATATGCAAGGATTACAATTTGAAAATGTCTTAGAGAAAAAAAAAACTAGCCTTTTATCAAACATTGTTTTCCATGGTCAGGTACATCAGAAGTTGTAGCACCCAATGAAGATCATAATTTTGATTTAAATGAAGACTTAGATATTTTGGGGTATACTAAAGAGTATTTTGATGATCAAACAAGAGAAAACAAAACAAAACCAAAAAAACTTGAAGTAAAATGAGAATTTCGTGAGGAATGAAAAGTAAAGTTTAAGTGGTTGAAATGTACAATATATGAAGGAAAACAAGTTATGAAATGCATATATTGTGAAACACATAATGCAGCTGGACCATAGGGAGTAGGTAATGATTGCACTAATTTACAACATGATTCATTAGTTACTCATGCCAATTCCAACATTCATAAGATTTCACTAGCTAAATGAAAATGTGGGAATGAAAAGAAAGCAAAACCTATTGCGGAACATATAGCAAATGTTGATGACATTAACAAGGAAAGAGTCATCAGAACTATGAAATTAGTTTTTTGGATGGTTCAAGAGGATTTACCCCTTTCAAAATATGAATCACTTTGCTCTATTGAAATGACATTATAGTTACCAAACATGTCAAAGAATGGACTACAATTCATACACAAATCAGATGGTTGCAAATCAATTTCTTTTTGCTATATCTAAGTATCTTGAAAAGGTACAAACTGCTAGAATGTTAGATAGTCCCTTTTTCTATTTGATGTTGGATGAGAGTACATATCACAGTTTAGAGAAGCATCTTATGGTCTATGCAACTCTTTTAGACTCTAAAGGGTTGGGGAAGCCAACTTCACAATTTTTAAAGCTCATAAATGTTTGTGATGGAATGGAAAAACAATTTATTATGCAATCAATGTTTTAAAGGAAGAAAGAAGGCTTTCAAATACACACTTAATAGTTGTTTCCACAGATGGTGCTTCATCCATGGTTGGTAGTGAAAATGGGTTTGTTTCTTTTATGAGAAAAGATGTTCCCAATCTTGTAGGTGTTCATTGCATTTCTCATCATGAAGCTTTAGCAGCATCAGATGCTTCCAAAAAAATTCCCGAATTGTTATTTGTTGAGAAATTAACAAATAATGTGTATTCTTGGGTACAAAATTCTACTAAAAGAAACGAGGAACTCATTTTTTTATAGGAAGTCATGCAACTTGAAACTCTTCAAGCTCTTCAAATTCATGGAGTTAGATGGCTTTTAATAGGACAAGTTATTGAAAGGATTTTTGTATTGATGCCTCCTATATTGACTTTATGGAAAAATGAAAAGAGAGAGTCATGGTATGATAAGGCAAGAATATTTTTAGTTCAATTTTGTTTACACATGCTTGCAGATATAATGCTTATATTGAACAAGCTGAATAGAAAATTTCAAGAAGAGTATGTTGATGTTACATCATTAGGGGCATCTATTAATATTACTATAAACACTTTAAGCAGGTGGTTTATGAGAAGTGATACATTTTTTGATGGTACCTATTACTTATCTAAATTCTTGGATGCCTCTAAATATGGTTATTTAGAGATTACTGATAAAGAGGGCATTGTTCATAGGAATAAATTGTGGTTTGCGGCAATTTCACATGCACATGGTGATTATGTTGATTCACAAAAACAATCACTAAAACCTGGCATTGATGGTTCATTAGAGAGTTGTAAACAACTTGCAAAAGAATATGTTCAAGCACTTATAGATTGTTTGAATGGAAGATTTCCTAATCTTGTGTTTTTCAACTCTGTAAAGTTGTTTAGTCCTTGTCATTATCTAAAGGATGCACGTGCTAGAGAAGATAATTCAAAGCATTGGCTTGATAATATTTTTCAACACATGCAACATACTTTATGTGAGGGAGAAGAAAATGAAACATTATTTAATGTTGAAGCTTGTAAACAAGAGTTGCATATATTTGTTAATACTCTTCGTCTTAGTTGTGAGGGATTATCAATGAAGGAAGGTTGGAGGTTTTTTTGTGTCACAGACTCACATACAAGTTTTCCAAACATGAAAAAGCTATGGAAAAAAATCCTTACTATTCGAGCAAGTACAGTGGCATGTGAAAGAGGATTTTCAAGGAAAAACATAATAAAAGATATTTGACGAACAACTCTAGCATTAGATATATTGGATGCTTTGATGAGAGTGTTTCCAACAACGCTTGATGTATCAGCAATGGAATGAAGCAGTGTGTATGAAATTTGGAAAGATGCCAAACAAAGAAGAATTTAAAATGTTTTAAAATTCTTTTTTTTGTTCACATTTGTAATGGTGATGTATCCCATATGAGGTAGAATGCACCAATGCATTATGATTTGTTAGTTTCATTTTAATGTCAATATGTTATAATTTCTATGCTAATACTATCATAAATCAAATCTATAACAGACTTTGAGGATTTTTAAATTTGATATGAATGGATAGTAGGTGAAAAAAGTGTCATCTTTTTTGACTTGTTCCAAGAGATGGTTGCCTAGGTATTGACAGTGCTTCTATGGTAGAGAGGAGGCATGTGCCTTATGCTGAAAATGTTCTTGTCCCTCGCCTATTAGTGCCTTATTATATAAAATTTGACTTGCAAGTAAAAGAAAAATTGTCACGCGAAAGGAAATAATGAAGACTAAACCATAGAAAAAAAAATTCATGATGGGCAAGGTGGACCATCAAATTTAAGCCTTGATACCACTAATTGCTTGGGATATGATGAAGATGGAAAAATCCACTAGAGGTGTGGAAATTTGGGACATCTAGAAATAAAACATTTTATTAGAGGAAAAGTTAACATGGATAATGTTCCAAAATCCTAGTGCACAATGGTGTATGATTCTTAGAGCTAAATATCTAAATAGTGAAGATCCCAAGAGGATATTAACAATTGCCAATCCTGCAAGTGAATCGTAAATATGAAATTTCATGATGAAATATAGACCGACAATCACTAAACATCTCGCCTAGATGATTAATAATTGTAAGGAGACATCATTTCATTTCAATTCATGGAACAGACACATACCCATGGAAAAAGTCACAAAATTGGAGGAGGCTATACAAGCAGCGAAAAACATATTTAGAGAAAAAGTAAAATATTATATAACAATAATCAAAGTAATGGCAGAATAGATTTCAAGTGGAAATAATTTGATATGCTCACAATGCAAACACAAAGCATTGTTGAGGAGCTAATCCTATACAAGCAACAACTAACATATTTAGAGAAAACGTAAAATATTATATAGCAATAATTGAAGTAATGGTAGATTTGATTTCAAGTGGAAATAATTTGATATGCTCACAATGTAAACACAAAACATTCTTGAGAAAGAGCACGTAAGGAGAAATTTCTGTATGAAAGATAAAAATGATGAAATACTATGGTGTGGCACAAAACCTGGTAAATACACAACCAAAATGGACTACAAAATCCTAATTAAAGAAATCACAACAACCCTATGACCGAAGGAATTATGTTAGGGCGTAAATGTTCTCCCCAAAGTCGAAGCTTTTTCTTGGGTTTCCCTACAGAAACACATCTTAATGGGGGATAGACTACAAAGAATTGGATTCATGGGCCACCATTGGTGTCCATTATGCAAGGCTTGTGACAAAACAATAGACCATTTGCTCTTGTAGTTTGAGATGGCCGAAATCTGCTAGTCAACTTTCTGCAATAAGATGGGATAACAAAGCCCCCTTCCAAATTGCATTACAACACTATTTCAAGGATGACTAAAACTAAATAAGGGCTATGATTAAATGACATCTCTTGAAGGAGAGAAACATAAGAAATTTTAAAGAAAAATCATCCAAAATAAAGACCATATTAATCAAGATAGAGATTGAAATATGTGAGCATCAAAATAGAAGGAATAAATGAGGAATAAAATGATATTTTCATCATGGGACAACAAAATACAAAAGCAATGATTGCATCTAAGAGTTCCCCTGGATAGTGGACACTTTTTTGTATCGGGTAAGTGGCGGAACACCAAATGTTCATTCCCTCGATGAGGGAAATTGAAGCTCAACTTCAATAGGTAATCCTGGAGCCTCAAGCATCGGTTTCATCATTAGGAATGAGAACGGTGATCTTTGTTGTGTTGGAAAGTAATTTCTCTCATTGGTTGCATAAATAGAAACCCTAGTTTTGCATGAGTAGTATTTATTGTAATTAGAAATAAACTAAAATTTAATTAAGTTTTTATGCAGTTTGCATATTCTAGATTTTTCTTGTAAGTTGTAAACTCCTCTATAAAAGAAGTATGATGTAAATGATTTTGATCAAGCAATCCAATCAAATTTGATGAAGCAATAAAAATATATTTTTTGTGCAACAACACATTTTGCAAATTATTGTGTTTCTATATATATATATATATTTGTTTATCTCCATTCGATCTAGCATATAGTATTAGAGCAGGTTCAAAAAAAATATTTGGGTTTGAGAATTTGCAGCAGCAAGAGATGATGCAAAAAAGATTGTAACTGTATGGTCTCATGGGGGGCTTGGGCTTCTATTTTAATGGATCAAGCGGTCCCATGAAGTAAAACAAATTATGCTACAAGATTAATTGGTATCTTTTCCTAAAAAATAGCAGCCCTTACCTTTTAGGACTGCAAATTTCAGCTAGTGAAATTGAGGTGGGGCTAAAAATTGCCCCTACAACTTAGGAATTTTTTAGGATTTTTTTCTTCCACTTGTCTATCAAGTGCTTTAAATTTTAAATTCCCAAAAGGAAATAACAAATGAGAGAATTTTTATTTAATTATTATTTTTTTATCAAAGTACTCCAATTCGTTCCTTAAATTTTGGAGGTCAATCTCTTAAGCTAAATTACAAAATTGAATTCATGGGATCACCAGCTTTAAAATATTCCTAAAAAATCTCAGCAGCACCTACTAAATTTTTTAGGAAGCCCCCCTCCATGGGACCCTACCCTAAGGGGTGAATAAAAGGAGATATGCATATGTTGTAAATTATATATTATAAAAAAAGGATTGTGTTTTGTTTTATTGCAGATTATATCTGAGCACCAAAAGTTTTCAAAGGAGATCATTTGTTGTTAATCTCAACTATAGAGAAATTTGTTGATGTGAAGCTGCTTGAAGGAGAAAAGTGTTGTCCAAAAGGAAAATGGTTCGCAAGAGATCAAAACTGGCCAATGAAGGTTTAGTACCATAAGAAATGTTGGTAGATCGTTGTTTAATGTATGTAAGAGTTAAGGAGATTATGTGAAGAGCTAATAGCCATTGAAAGAAAGGCATAGAAGCCACCAGCCAAGGAGAGATACAGTTTAAATTCACTGAAAGGCTGAGATAAAAAGTAAGTTGTAGTGTTTTATTTTGTTGTTGTTAAGGGGGAGATCTAGTTGTTTAAATTAAAAATCACAGTTTGAGTGAAGGAAAAAGAAATTGTTTGAAGTTGGTTGAAAAGTAAATCAGTAGCACAATCACATTCAAGTGCAAAGGTAAGGTGTAGTTAATCATTTGTTTCAATGGGTAAAGTTGGTAAACGTGTTAAGAAAGAAAATGAAGTTTTGGAGGAAGAATTGATGAAAGTTAAAAATGATAATTATGAATTTGTAAGAAAAATAAAGGAGTTGATAAAGGAGAAATATGAATCTTTATGTGAAATTGAGAATCATGAAAAAAAATCGGGCAATGTTAAAAGAAAGAATGAAGAGCTAGAAGAAAAATCAAAGTTTTTTTATGAGATCAAGAAAAAGAAAGAAGATTTAGAAGAAAAACTAAAAATTTTAGAAGAAGAAAATTGTTTACAGAAGGAAGAATTATCTAAGTTGAAAGAAGAAAATAAATGTTTAAGGACAAAGCCATTGGTAAGTGGTGTTGCTTGCGGTACAGAGGATTTGTATTGTTCAGTTGATAAATCAAGTAGTTTGTGTGATGTAGCTCATATTGTTTTTTATGAGGAATGTATAGAAGAAGAATGTAAAGATGATGATGTGTTTGGATTTGGAAATCATGTTAATTGTAATAAGAATAGTGTTGGTTTGAAAATAATGAATAAAATGGGATATGCAGGTAAAGGTTTGGGAAAACATGGGCAAGGAATGAGAGAGCCCATTTAACCAATTGTGAGGCCAAGAAATGAAGGCCTGGGATATGGTGAGAGAGATAGAAATTATGTAAGTGTTACAGGTTCATGTAAATCAACTGAAAGCATGGAGTTTATGCAATTTTCTCATTGTCATAGGGGATGACATAGAAAAGAGAAATGTTGGGATCTTCATCCTTGTAAAATTTGCGGGTTTAAGAATCATTCTAAAAATACATGTTGGAATAGAGAGTGGAATGAACAATCTGCGAAAGATTGTATGGAGATCAATTATGGATGGATCGATGGATCTAGTTGGAGAAAAGTTACGAGTATGTTTAAAAGGATTTATAAACCTCAATGTTGGCATGTTAAAAGAAATGATTGTCAAACAAAGTTTGAAGGACTATGCAACAGTTGAAGACAAAATCGATGGAAGATTCGCAGATCTGGGAGATTGTTTGAAAGTATAATTTTTTTAGTAAGTCTGAAGACTCTGGTGCAACCACGAAAGAGTAGAAATTGCAAAAAAGAATTTTCAAAGATAAAATTTGAAGAATAAAAACGTTGAAGCATGTGGTCAAAATTAAGGGGGAGCGTTGGAAAGTAATTTCTCCCATTGGTTGCATAAATAGAAACTACAGTTTTGCATGAGCGGTATTTAAATTCTAATTAGAAATAAACTAAAATTTAGTTAAGTTTTTATGCAGTTTGCATACATTCTAGATTTTTCTTCTAAGTTGTAAACTCCTCTATAAAAGAGGTATGATGTAAATGATTTTGATCAAGCAATCAAATCAAATCTGATGAAGCAATAAAAATAGATTTTGTGTGCAGTAACACATTGTGCAAATTATTGTGTTTCTATGTATTTGTTTTTTGTTTATCTCCATTCGATCTAGCATGTTGGGTTGGTGCCGTCAAACTTCTCGGCGACACAAATAATGAGGTTGAATTCGTTGCCCTTCATAAAGGGCTCAAACTATGCATAAGAAAGAATCTAAAACACATAGACATTGAGGGTGATTCTGTTGTTGTGATTCATGCAATTACAACCCAGAAAGTATCAAGTTGGAGATCAACTATGTGGATTGAACATATTCAATCATACCTAAAAACAATTGAGTAGTATACACTAAGGCACATTTTTAGACAAGCAAACAATATAGAAGAATACCTATCTAATCACATGATAGACCAATAGGGGGTATCCATAATATCAAACAAAACCAAGGACTAGAGGGAGCTACAAAATTTCATCATGACAGACCAAATAGAGGTTGTTAAACAAGGTCCAGACTAAAACATGATCTCAAAAGGGAGGAAATTGAAGCAAAGACTACAATAAAAGGAGATGAATTCGATGTCAGAGAGATCGTGAGAAATTTAGGAAAAAGAGGGTAGGCCAAAGAGCTCAAACCACTATAAATCATGGTAGACGAAAGAGAGTGGTACCAAAATGGATCACATTTGGATGTGTATGCTAGTGTTCTCAAGAGGAGTTGTTTGCTCAACTTTGAAGAGTGTTCGTGATAGATGAACTTGTAGTTGAAGAAGCAATCAAAAAGGTTATTAGTACACAAAAGATCACGCCAAGTCACATTCATGACAGAGACCTAGTCAATATCTTCTTATCCAACATTGTCCTAGCTCTTGGAAGAAGAAGATAGGAAAAATTATGATGGGTTTCCTTAGACCGGACTTGGTTTGATAAGTCATCATAGTAATCTCAGTTTTCAATAAAAATCCCAGGTAGGGCTTCTTCTATGATGCCATTGATTGCAAAATGGCCCAAAAGGACAATAAATTCATGGAGGAGGTGGAGACATGGAGAATTCCTCTATAATAAGAACATGGAGCTATTTCTGAAAGACTGAAATTGATCTATTCTGGTAACAAAAGTCTTCTCATGACAAAGAAAGTGGAGCACATGCTAGAAATAGCTAATGGATTTAAAGCTCTATACCCTCATAAGCCCAAATAGGCTTACAAGTTTGAACAATTGATTATGTAATTTTCTCTTTTTCTATTAATAGAAAAATAAATTTTCCTACCTCCATATTACTTGAATTTAGTCAAAATATTAAGGTGTCTAGTTTGATACTCAACCAAAATTATAGAATAGTTTGAGTTTATGAGCTACTACTATATGTAGGCACAAGAAGTACAATAGGAGAGATTTATTTTAGTCTTCACATTTAAGGGATTGAAGTCATATCAATTACATTTTATTTCTCTACATAGAGTCTCTATCATTATATATTAAATTAATTTACCAAATTTTAATTCAAATGGATCAATGGAAAATTTTATAAATTTATTTCTTTCAATCCCACATTTTTCATACCTGTAAACCACAACAATCATAAATCTTTAACTAAAATCCTCTTTCAACTAAGAAGAGCTTTATCCCTTGACCCACAACATCAACTTAAATGTTCATTGGGTGAACAAGGTCAAGTTTACAATTCTTTCTATAATCAATGACATCTGCTAAGAGAACGCCAAGGATTTATAAAAAATATTTTTTATGTATATTTAGTTCATCTCTCTTATTTTATATATTTATTTGGAAGTGTAACCTCAACTATATTTTACATATCATTAGCTTGCTCCACATTTCACATTCCATCACAAATCAAATTAGCTTTCAACTAATTTTAGGAACATGCCAATCAAGAGAGATAGATGAAATCTCAAAGACCATACATTTAGACATAATAATTATTGAAATTGTAATTTCTAATAATAATGAAGATGGTTTTGAGTTTATCAAACAAATATAGATAACCTCTACTAATAATGTCTAATTTTTTCTCATATTAAGAATTTTCTCAAAGTGTTGTGGATGTTTCCCCTATTCAATGCATATTTTTTTGTGAATTCATACACAACCAAAATAAAAAAATGAATTCTATATAGACAATTTGTAACGGTGATTGAAAGCTCACCATGCTACCTTAACCTTGTTGTAATCCATTTCTAAGGTCCAACACTAGATGTACAAAATTTAACAAAATTTTAAAAGGATGTATAAGGTAAATGGGAAGAAATGTTCTTGTTTTAGTTAATGTTTGTCTTGATCATTAACCTAAAAATCATTTTTTAAAATTTTTATTTTAAAATTTGATAGCTATTCCATTCTTCAATAATATTTCAAACACTTGTAAATAAACTTACAATAGATCATATTTGAACTAACTTCAGCTTCTTCAAAGCTGTAATTCTGTGAATAAGTGTTTAATAATTTATAATGGAAGCTCATTGAAGTCTGAAGAATGGTATATTATAATTTTTCATTGTAAAAAAATGAATTAATTTATAACACTTAATTTTACTGTAAAAAAAACTGAATCAATTAACAAGATTCTTTTAAATAGAAATTAAAGTAAAATTTCCAACGAAAGGGAATATCTCTCAAAAATTGATATATGTTGCTTTTATCTTGATTCTTTCTATTTACAATTCATTTATCTGCAATATGAAATGCAATTTATGTATTTTTTTGGGATGTATTTTCTAGTTTTTCGTGGGGACAAATGAGACAAAATGCAGATTTCCTTCCAGATATACATTCAAAAGTTTCAGTATGATATTAGAATTTTTAATATAGAAACTATACAATCATTTATTTTTTACATGATCTCAACTAATCTATAAGTTATTTTGATACAAAGTAAATATTTGCATGAACTTTGAAAAAAAAATCTGAAGATCACAAACATGAAACTAGTTCTTATTCAACAGAGAGCACTCCTCAAAGTGCTTAATTAATATCACCTACTTCATATAGGTGCATAGGCTTTTCGATTTATATGTTCATACTATAATGGACTTTGTATCTAGAAAATCACTTTTAATACTTCGCTTTTTTAATTGTCATTTCTCACACCACGTCTTCTCCCCTTTCCACTTGGAGGAACTTTGGTATCTTCGGTGGCTCTTACAAAAATGTTCACCTTTTGATGCTTCTTCGATGGAATAGGGCCTCCAAGCCCATACAAAGGATCCCGCTCCTTACTCTCTTTCTGAAAAGCTTTCTTCTTCTTTTCATAGGGTTTATCCAAAGGAGTTTCATTTAAAACCAAACCTGATTTCCTAATCACAATGCTACTGCAGTTCCCAATAGAGTTCTCTCCTCACAAAATTCTATACCCATAGCTCTAGACAATATGGACTATAGAAAGAAACTTCATCATGGCACATATCATCACATTTTCTATACCCCTAAGATCTCAAAATATAATATTTTTTTATTAATTCAAAAAGATACTTCTCAATCACATGTTTACAGTCATTCTACTTATAAAGGATCTATTGGTTCCTAAATCCAGTCTTCTCCTACGTCCCGTGGGTATCAGGCAGTTGTTAGAGGTCTCTATGTACTGATTAGGGAATTGTGAATAAAAGGGTACCAAATCCAACCCACCTCTGAAAGCCCTACTCACACTCCTATTTGGACTTAGAACATGCGGTCTCATCTTGGACTATCTTGAGCTTTTCCCTTGTCACGATTAAATGTCTACCCAAAATTTGCATTCTTGATGACTAACAATCGCCTTGCAAACATGCAAATTATATTTGGTCTATGTAGATGAAGGCTGATGCCCATTGTCCTTATATAGGATCCTCTTGGAATGGTCCTTGCTAGGCTTCTCAAAAAATAATTTTTACTTTTGTCTTTGTTGTACTGCTAATCAATGACATCCAATCTCACATTCTCTAACAACACCTTTATGGCGTTCATGTCAACAAGACATTACATATGTATCAAAGGCAAGCATGATTGCTCATACTCATGTTTCTCAATCTTAAATATTTGCATGTCATACAAATTTTTTTTAGAAAAATCTAACCTTAAAATAGCACTATATAGCCAGGGGTTCTATGGAAAATAATATAGGACTCTCTTGAAAGTTTCTTCTCCAAACTGATGGATGATGATGTAGGTTAAGCTCTAGACAAACTGAACATTACAACAAGTACCCCTTTAAAAAACAACTACCTCTCAATCACATGCTTCTGATCCACGGTATTTCCTTCCTCAAGAGATTCTCTTTCATTAAAATAGACAAGGAACAAGATTTTCTCATCAATTCATTGGTAAACATACACAATTAGTTAACTACATGTAAAATGATGTTTCATTAAGTTGGTTTTAAATTTAGACCGAGCATTGTCAAGTCTATGAATGTATAAGATATTAAGGCTGGATCATCTTATCAGTTTCAAATTTGACCTATCCAAAACCATAAAAGTTACATTGTTAGAGCTTTAGTTTTGCAGAAATTTAGTCGACATGTTAAAGATAGTGTTGGTCAGAAGTGGAAAACATGGATTAAAGCTCTCATCAAGTCACAAAGTTCTTTTTACCCAAAACCACAGTCCTGGTTAGAAGATTAGACCCTATAACCTTTAGAGCAATTGAGGCTGTACATTTTCATAAGTAATTCATAGTAGTGTCGTACAAAACATAAAAACCATCGCCATGCTCTATTTCATTATTCTTAATAATGTATATGCAGGCGTAAAGTTTCAACTTTCAACTACTAATACAGTGATAATCATACATCGTATCAAGTTATAATGAACAATGAAAATTTATACAAGACCAATGCATTCTGTCAGAGAACTTGAGAATTCCACGGTCATTTCATTATCCAAGTCAAATAGCAATAAGACAAGTGTTTCAAAAACATCATTCATAATTTGAAACTTACTCTGTCTACATCCTATCATCCTGCAACAATCTCAAGTCACATGAATGACCTATTTAAGATCCGACAGTACTACTTGATACTTTGATACTGAATGCCAATGATTTAACACAATTAAGAAGAAAAATCTCCAACTGTAAAATACATTACCTAAATGTTTGCACCATGATATTACATTTTTGTCAAGCAAACTTTGTAAAAACAGAGAATCCCCTATTTTGTGTCATACTGAACATGTTATAATCATCATGATGTTAAAACTGTCATTTGATCTAGCAGAATTGATACCATTGTCAGTGCCATCCTACCACATTTCAGGCTTAACATAATCAGTAAAGATGAAATAATACACCTATAAAAAGGCCATGCATGGTGCTCACTTAAACAAAATAGTTTCCCATGTGATTGTTCTGTGCAAGCTAAAACCAATGGGCTTCTGCCCATAGACAACCTACAGATATTTGAATAAACCACCAAAAGAGTATCAATAAGATTCAACACCACTGTGGTAATATAATGAAACAAATCCAGAAAATGCATCTTTACCAACCAATCAAAGATAAATCATTAAATAATATGAATGAGCACATCAAATACTTCTCCTGTATTGATTTATTCTATTCCCTTTTGGTAGGAAATACAACTTTTGTACTAAAAAAGTATTGACACCATGGATGCCTCCTACTTATGTCGTGCCATGTGCTCAGCTAACTAGAACCTAGTGTACAGATATGTAATAGTCCAGCTACAATTAACTAAGAGTACAGCCAAGTGTGCAGTAGGGATGATATAAGGGTGCAAGGTTTCATTATGGCACACTTCTAATCCGTCAATGGCTGGAGTACCCTGAGATTTCAACTGGCAGGCAATATGAATGCAGTAATATGCAAACAAATTTGTTTTTCTCTGTTTCCATGTACAACATAAGTAAGGTGTGTCAGGTCTGAATGGCGAGAGGGAATGCTCCGCTATCTCTAAGATTGAGAGCATTCCATCTCATCATTCAGACCTGACACACCTGTGCATTACTTCTTGGGCCTCCACCCGCGTGTCCAGTTGAAGAGCCCAAGCCAGGAAACTGCATGAAATGTCAATATTGGTTCTAAACTTCAAATCCGTCGTCAAGAACTCTTCCCCGGGAATCAGGTAAATACATTCCCATAAACGAGGATCATCTATGGTAAATATCCCTCCCATTCGTTTCAGAGTGACCTTACCTTTAAAAGGCCTGCACCTGGTTACGGGTGTCCAAGGAGAAGATCGCCTCCATTGCTCTTCGTTCCTCCTTACCCACCAGTAAGAGAAAGTCTGCTCAATACCTCTGAGAAAACCCTTGGCACCCTAAAATCTCCTTCGAACAGGTGCCTAATCTTTTTTTAGACTCTTACATCCCTTTCCCGAAATCATTACAATCCTACAACTGTCAACATACAACTCCTTTTTACCTTTTCACGATGAAGTTTGTATTTTACGCCGAAGGCAGGGCCAACCTATTTTTAGCTATCAACGGCTGAAACTCCTCGGGAGACGATAAAAATCATTTCATCCGTGCAAAATTTTCTGCCCATTTTTATCGTTTATTTTGGCGTCAGATCTCATATTTGGCTAAAAAAGTTTCCCTTGACCATCAACGGCTTGATGTGTAATAAAAATAATTTTCTCAGAGTAGACAAGGATCTTTATCTGTACAATGTTTAATTATTTGTAACCCTGACGACTGAATCAGAAGTCATGATTTGGTTCTACTTTTCTGTTCAATGGTTTCTGGAAACGTCTAACCGCCAGATTTGCGTGGAGGCATTTTGGGGCCCACTCTCTACTGTGGCAATCTTCACGCTTGATCCTCCTTTAATGACCAGATATTGTTAGTTTCATCATCGTTATCTGTCCTGTTTTTCCGCCTGCGCTCCAAAATGACATTTTGGGGCCCACTCTCTACTGTGGCAATCTTCACGCTTGATCCTCCTTTAATGACAGATACTGTTAGTTTTCATCATCGTTATCACATGGCAAGGCAATTGTTTAATTGTATGCTGACATTTTTGTATCATAGGTAGACCAGAGTACATGTATACACACGTACTCGAAAACCCAAAAAATTGTGTGGAGACCATGTTAAGGTATCTGGGAAGTAAATACTGTAAGAATTACCCGAGGTGGGTGGTGATATGTGGGGTTCAAGTACTATTTTTCTTAACATAAATTTTCTTCCATCCAAATTTGACACTGATAATATTACTTTATTAAGGTTCTGTATCTTCCATCCAAATTTCACACTGATAATATTGTATTAGAAATTTCAAGGTAGATTGAATATATCCACAAGAATTTTATAGAGAAATAAAAATCAAGAGTGCAATTCCTTTTCATTCTAGTATTTACACTTGTGTTATATTCATATGTGTTAGGGTTTCTGATTAAGAACTCTTAGCTACACATTTCATACTTTTTGAAGTTAGGACAATTATTACCCTAAGGGAAAGATATAAAGACTGTTCACGTCTAGGTACAACTATAGGTATAATGTTGAAGAATTATGAGTTGATTTTTATAATGATCATGATACGAGGAAAATCTTATGTTAATGACTATCAATCAAATGAGATCACTTAATATTTGAGGTGAGATATATTCTAATCTATTTGATTGTGCAAATATTTTGAATCTAATATATGGTAATCCAAGGATAAAGAATCAACTAAATCCAACGGTAGATTATTCTATTGAAGAAAGAATTGTAAACCTAGCTAATTCATGAATTTCAATGAAATCACTTTATTGGATGCCCCAAATTCTGACATGCATCTGTCTTTGAAGTAAATACAAAATTATTGATTCACCATCTGTTGGAGGATGGTATAAATTAGGTCAACTACGTATTTGTTATTTGTCAACATGGTGCCTGATTATATCTCAAGTGCATCTTTACATTGGTATCATCTGCACCATTCTTGGGAACATCAAAAAATCCATCTGGTTGATAAAAAATAGTAGGGGTGGTGATATAAAGCAATTCCCTTTCTCTATGTTTAAGGATCCTTAGCAATTCTCTGAGTGGGACTTGAACTTTTAACTCACTCAATGATTGGGCAATATCAATCACCTGGTATGCTAGCAAAGGAGTATAAAGTGGAATAGTTATAGAATTAGTGTAAGGGATGAAGGGTATTACTTGATCACCAACAAAAACTTGCTTTGTGTTGACTAAAATTTCAATCTCCTTAGCCACTTCTAATTTCTCGTTTATCGTTTCTTTGATTTTCTTCTATTTTAGAACATATTTCTTCTATAAGGATGCATTTGGTACATGCATCTTCTTTTTAGGGGTGTTTCCGTACTTTTTTTTTTTGCATTCCTCTTTACATTATTGTCCTTTTGTTTTCCTTTACTTATTTGGGTAGCTGGTATATTTGGAATAGCCACAACTCCAACTTGATCTTTGACAACTATTTTCTTGTTTCTCAACTAGTAATCACTTTGGACAATGCATGCATGTAGCTTTGGTGAGAGCCTTGATATCTTCAGTAGAAGGTTTATCTCTTTTGTACTATTGCCTCATATGTTCCTTGAGTTGATTGAAATATTTGTTTAGTATTTTATATAGAAATTGATGGATATCATGATCATATTGAAATAATTCTTCACCCTCATATACATCAAACCGGTCCACATAGGAATCCTCATAATACTCAAGTGTATCTTCATGTTCTTGAAATCCTTTCTCTTCTTCAAGTATTGTAGCAACATCACATTTTGATTGATCATGAGGCAAATAACATACATCAAACCATAATGAATCGAGTTGGAGATTCATGTGATCCTTCCTCAAGAGATAATGGGTGTGTCTTTCTTGGTATCCATAGTTTGTATACCTTGCTTGACCATTTTAGTATCATTTGATCCTATTTTTAGACCAGTCATTTTACTATCTTTTTTAGTGTGTCTTTCATGGTATGCCAATTGTAATTAATGTATTATTCTTGATTATGTGGTCATTAGAGATTTTTAATGTATTATACTCAACAATGTTATCATTAGAGATTCTTTTAGTAATGTATTGGTCACAAAAGTTTTATTTTATATAACTAATATTAAGTGAGGTCCTTTACACATCGAATAATATTGGTGAGATATTTTTTTAATGATTTTTTACTTTGATGA
>VDFB02281492.1:1029531054-1029569009 GCA_007258455.2 Sequoia sempervirens
ATGCCTAAGTTCCACCATAATGAATTGATAGCTCAAGAGAAAAAAAATCCCTCTTTAAATATAATTTTACATGCTAAAAGGGGTTTAAACAATAATATTTTCCAAATCCCCAATTTTGGATTAAAAATATTTAAATCATGGTTCATATTTGAACCGATCCCTTTTAGCCCTTCTATAAAGCCTATAATCTTTTAAAACCCTTACATAAACTTTAAAAATCTTTAAAAAGTCTTTTAAAATATTCTTGAATATCTTTAAAAGCCTCTTTTAATTTTTTAAATATCGTCTTTAAGGATTTAATAGTTATGTTAGGGGGGGTCGGTTTACCCAACCCCTCCTTTCACTCTTTACCATCCTTTACTCCTTCACTAAATAACACTAGCCTCCCACTATATTGGCAAAGAATCCATTAGTGCAATGCAATGGGTGGAGAATGATGGCCGAATTGGCATTTGTCTTCTTTAAATACAATAGGCACCCCATATGTCAGAGTAACTTTTGCGGTGCAACGATGAGGAGGATGAGTTGGAAGGGGGAGGTCAAGGGTTCTACCCTCCCCCTATAAAATTTGAATGAATAAACAAATTTTGATCATTCCTGAGATTTCCACGTGGCATCCAATCATTGGGCCATGTTGCCAAATTCCATTCGCTCGCCCAAGACACGTGTTGATCTATCATTGGGCCAACTCAAATGTCGTCATGCTAACTATACCCAATCCCACTGCCAACTGTGTTGCTGACTCTGGTGCCAAGTCATCGTACAAATGCCATGTGTTGGAATTTGATTAGTTGATGTCTATAGAATGAGCCATGTGATTTGTATAGATTATATGTCAGCATGTTGATGTCATGGTGACATCAACAACTGTACGGTCCTAGTCAACCCACTTCTTTGCACACGTTGACCGACCATATCTTCGGCATACGATCTCCATTTGACGTGAAATGAGTGGTGTCACAATCATCTCATCGAGCTCTTCGATTTAATGCCAATTTTGACCAATTCCAGAACAATCAATTTTTTGACCTTGCATCCTACCTCTGGTACCCCTATTTTGACCCAACTTTGACTAAGCATATCTTGAGCGTACGATCTCCTTTTGATGTGATTCAAGTTGCATCAGGATCATGTCAACAAGATCTATGTGATGATGCTAGTTTCATTGGATTATGAGAATGTGAAAGTTTTAGTCTTCTGGATCCTCCTAGATCACTTTGATCTTTGGTGGTGATACTCTTGTGAGAACTTTCTCTGCAAGTATATTGTTATCTTTTGATTTCTAAATAATATATTGGGAGGATTTTGGAGTGTGGATTTTTCCTCCTGGAAATGTTTTCCCCACATAAATAATTGTGTTGTGGTATGCATGATATTTGTATTTATTTTTGTTTAAGTTTTTGTAACTATCAAAGATCTATAAAGTTTTGCATTTTTCTTCAACACAGTAGCGCTTTCTTGGTGGGTGATTGGAAACTCAAAGGGCACATGGTATGGATCATCCCCTAGTGCATCACCCATGGTTTACTATGTCCCCTTTGTAGGTGTACTAGACGTTGGTGAAAGGGCAGGTTCTTCTTCTAGAATACCCTCGCTTTGTTCAGTAATATCACCAATATCTACTATGGCTTCTTAGCGTGTAAAGGGAAGGAATCTGCCCAAAGGGTCTCTCTGCATCCACATACAATATGTTTGTCTTTCTATAGTAGCAGTCCTGCACAATGTTAGTATAACTTTCTGGTATGTTTGAGGATATTAAATTTAATAGTCCTAATGCTTAAATCAAAATGTAGACTATGAAAATTTGGAAAATAAATTATATGAAAGTAGCATCATCCCTAGAAATGGTGCAAAAATGTAGAGTCTAAACTACCATCTTGTAAAATTGGTGGGAAGCACATAATTCAGAGGATGACCTAGCTGAATAGTCCAGTCAACATTACAAAGACATCATTAATTGTTAACCAAGGCTTATAAAATTGTGATGATACTAGCATTGTATGTGTATTCAAAGACCTGAGGTTACCTAAGTTATCCTACTTGCTGAAAAATCACATAAACACATAACAATACAAAGAAGAAAACTAGTGTGAATGGCTATGGGTGTCTACAACTTAACCTATAACTAAACTGTTGCTAACAAACAAACACTAAAACTAATCTAAAACTGATAATTTCACTTATTCTAACCTCTAGAGTACTACAAGTTAATTAACTAACATACAATTATAAAGTGATGACTAACAAAAATAAACAACTATGAATGTAGTGAAGAACAATTACCTTGAGTGGCCTACTTAGGTGGTTGTCTTCACTTAACTAAAACCAAATCTAAATCTTAGATTCTACACAACCATATCAAACTAAACTCCATTCATTATACATTCCAAAGGATCACATAAAATCTTGCTTGAATATTGTATTCAAGAAAACTATTATTGAACAATCATCATGTCTATAGGTTACAACTAAAAACTAGGAACAATTGATAGCAAAATCACCAGTACATGATTAATCAACTCTTGTACTAAAGACTCAACCACCGCTATACATAGGCACGAGGGAAGTTTATTCTGGACACAACTCTGAATTGAAATCATTAACTACAACTCCCTAGATATCAAAGTATGCATTTAAGATTGAATTATTCAAACTAAAACTGAAAAATAAATAAGAGTTCAAATAGGACTAAAACTCTACAAACAACACTACCATAATTATACATGACTAACTCCTTCAAGTGTCTCCACACAGTAGGTATTACACTCAGGTTCTTCTAGCACTTTCCCTGTTTCATTGTTGAAGACCTCCTTTGGATGTGGGTTACAACTTCTAGTTGCTTCGAGCTACAGTGTATCTTTGGGCTGCAAGAGGTTAATCCACAAAACACATACACAAAGCTAAATACCATGATTAAACACCAAATTTTAATCACATTTCATACATATCCACATATAAATCATGCAATGTTACTATATCATACCTATATTTCCTTACTATAATTCAAGTCCAAGGTGGTATATTAAACATAAAAAGGTAGCATAACGTAGGAATATGTCTAAAATGATTGTCTAGTAATGTCTGTAAACATGAATAAAAACATCAAAAGATGGACTAATAAATGGACTCATCACTCCCCTCAACTACCCTTTTGCTTTCCCTCAAGAAAAATGTACTAGGGGTACAGATTGTATTGCAATGTAATCTCCCTGAGGTCCATGACAATATTTACTCCTTCAATTTGCTTCAGGTAGAAACCTCTGTAAGTTGCAATTCTCTTCATTCTAGTAAGCCCAAGCTTCTCATGTTCACTCATCTTTTCCCCTATCCAATGTAGAACTGTATATAGGAGCATAGGTGGTTGGAATGTGAGTGGTACCCGTTTAGTTTCTTGATAAACAACAATATCCATGTACCTACGTACTCTTTCAAGCATAGACATGAAATTGTGCATTGAATGGGGTTCCTTCCTTTGTAGTTTTGGAGTAAGTCTGTTTCATCTTTCTTGCACATGTTTATAATAGTTTTGAATTAACCCAATTGTTAGTGTATGTATCATGTTGTAGTCTTGCATCCTTACTTTCATGATATTTCCTCTTGTACCCTTGTGTTTCAGGAGTTGTAACCACTCAATTATTATCTCATCAGGATCTTTGGACTCTTTCCTCACTAAGAGTGCAACTGACTTTTCCTTTTTTAGCATATTCCTCCATAAGTTCTCCTTTAAATTTCTCACTCCTGAAATAGGATGCTAAATCTCTTATTTGTAAATCCCCTATAAACATTAAGGGGTTCTATTGTGCATCCTCTAAAACCACATAATTGTGCAATAGTACTCACACAACTGGTCTTGTTCATTAGGGGTAGCATCAACAAAAATATAGAGGAATTTAAGATGGCTAATCATGGAGACTGGCTTGTTGCTAATCAACCTGATAAATAGAAAACTGAGAAATTTTTCTTGGAGAAATAATGCATATGTTCTTGCTGGGGGTTTTCACTTGACAGTTTGAGCAGCCCTATCTACTATCTCTTCCATTCTAACTACCAATTTTCTTATTTCAGTGTCTTTACCCTCCAACACTTTGGTATGATCTATAATTAGATTTTCCTTTTCTTTTCTCCACTTTTATTTTGCCTGTGATAATTCATTAGTGACCTTCCACAGTTCATAACCAAGAGACAAATTTGTATGATATTTTGGGGTTCTTGTGGTAGGAGGTTTTTTATTTCCTCCTACAAGTTCTCTATCCCCTATTTTAGTCATGACCATTTGTACTAATAGATCCAACTTTGCACCATGCCCATATGTCTGCAGTTTTTCCTCTAGTTCTTGTATTTGTGTCTCTCTTTCCTTATCTCTTTTCTCATAATTCTGCAATAATTCCTCCAACTATTTAATTCTCTCCAAAGCTTCATGGAGTTCTTTTTTGAAATCTCTATCTTCCAAAAAAAATTCTTCTATTTTGACAAACTATTCATCACCACCCCCTGTACAATCATAGTCCTCAACATGAGGAAATTTTGGGGTTTTCTTTCTTATTTTAGTATCAATAAACACATCCTCTAAATATGAATTAGAAGTGGTGGATATATACCACTTCCTCTTTATAGGTGTTTGTACATTTTCAAAGGTATGTCCCTTTAGTTATGAGTCTTTTTTAACTAACATCACATCTTATGTTCTTTCACTAGTTTTTCCACACTCCCTCTCATAACACCTTTCTTTTTCAAGTGGAATGACCACCTTGGTGGGGTAGCTTTCTCCTTTTGAACATCCTTCTTTTTCTTCTATTTCTTAGAAGGTGTGGATGATGTACTATCTCTTCTTTTCTTGGATTTAGGTGGTTTGGTGGAAGATGTAATTTCTTCTACTACTAGTGGCCTAGATGTTGTAGATGGAGATTTTGGCACATTGGGTTCCTGAGGCTCACCTTGGCTATAGGTAGGTGAAGCATGAGGACTTTCTCTTGTAGGTGTAGCTTGTGGTTCTAAGGGATCAAAAACTACAGGTGCATCAAGTAAACTATTAATATATTGGCATTTTACAAAATCTTCCCAAGACACTTGTGGATATTGTATCCTTATGCTTCTTTTCACTAATAGGGAAATTAAACAGTGACGTGATAAAGTTGTATCACTCTATTTTCTTTAATACTTAGATGAAATTAATTTCAACATGTTGTAGAGGTAATTAGGAACATTAATTAGTCTATTATGGTGGAGTGACTCAATAGTTTGGAATGTACAATATATAAAAGATTATGCCTACCATCACAAGGTATCTAACAACATGAGAACCATAATTTTCCCAAACCTAGGGAAGTGATAGTCTTTTCTAACCTTGGGATGATGAGTCCAGGTTTTCACCTAGTTAACAAAAATCCTCCCTTGCAGCCACTACATCTAATCTAACAAGAAACTTTGTCCCATCCCTTGGCAACCCTGATACTTGTGAATTGCACCTTCTAAAATATCTATTGATAAGCCTTTTACCATGGCTTCATCATGTTGTAGTGTCTACAAATCTTCTGGTTATATCATTGTCAAACTTTGTCATCTTTAGAAAATAATCCAACTAATCAACCCTTATGAAGATAGGTAATACTAGTGCATCTTCTAGTATCTTCTTGTGAGTTGATGGCTCTCTCCTAATAATGTCACCTCCCATTAGTGAGTCACTTTTCCTCTGCTCAATATGCTAACCTTAGAAATTCAACTCAATTTCACTCCACCACCTTCAAACCCTTGTCATGCTCTATTATTTCATCATTAACTCTTCATTGCAATTGCAATGTAACTAAACTATTTCATTCCCTTCTCTGTTACAACTTAATTTAGCTCCAACTAAGTTCGGCTTAGCTCAAAATCACAAGTTTTAGGGAATCAATAATTGAGATTAATAGCAGAAGGTAGGTGCAATTTAGGAAAATGAGGGTTTGCATGTCATGTATGTTATTTTCATTTTTGTTTAGGTGGAAAATACTAAAAAAGAAAATGGCTACTATTATACTACCCTCCCCCAACTAAGGTTTGAAGTGACCTCACTTCAACTTGTGATAGGCGCAAGTATGATTATAGAGAAAGGAAATAGATGTAATCAATATAATACATGCTTAATTGTAATGTAAAGACATAATGGAAGCACATTGAAATCAATGATGATTATGGAAATGCACTTTGTGTACCTATCAGAGTCGATTAACTAAATGTCACGAATCAGAATCTGAATAGAATGTATTCACAAGATGATTTGATGTGACAAGAAGTAATTTCAGGTGAATGAATGTAAAGGTGGTGGGTGTAAGGAAATGAAATAGAATGAATGGATGATGGGATGTGATGTGACGCTTCAAATGCATGAAGTTTGTAGTGGCAATGTGAATGAAGATTAACATGTTGGATTTATTTATTACAATAAGATAAATGTTGCATGTATGAATGAAAATGTGTGAATTGCAATTAATGTGGTGCTAAATTTTGAAATCTCCTAACAACAATATTGTAGGTACCTTCGATATCAATTCCCTTCTAAACTTTGATAGCTTGTATGCTACATGTCACTACTACAACATGGCCCTTACAAAATGGTGACAATTGTATATATATATGTTGTACAAGTCCCTTTTGTAGAATGGAGAATATTGGAGAAAGTTTTTATCATTGTGACTAAGTTGTGTGTGCATTATGGGGTAGAATAAAAAATCAAACCTAAGTGCTCTCAAGGAATGAGTAGTGTAGCTCACCCACTAAGTCACCAGAAGAACTTGGTATATCCACTACTATTGAGTCATCATTGTTGGATATTGTATTTATATTTGAATCTATGGAATCACTTGTAGGATCATATTGTTGAGTGAGAGAAAGATTGAAATCATCTCTTTGCATTGGTTTCTTGTAAATTTTCATCTCGTGTTTGATAACTAGGAGGGAGAACCTTACTGCATCTATGGTTGGCAATTTCACTACTCCATTAGAAAATAATTGGCTTATCTCGTAAGGTCCCAACCACTTGGATTGGAATTTCCCCTTAAAATCCTTCTATCTTGAATCATATAGTAAGGCCCAGTCTCCATTAAATTCCCCTTGTCTTGATATATTGGTCATGCCATTTTGTCCTCTATTTTTGTACTATCTCAGTGTGATGGATTGCCTCCATCCTAATTTCACCCAGCCCATTCAAGTGGTGTAACCTTTCCTTTTGAGATACTATGAGATCCATATCCAACTCCACTATTGTTCTCAATGTTTTATACTCAAACTCAATAGGGAGTATTTTTTTTTCCATATACTAGCTCATAGGGTGTGAAACCAATTGTTTTCCATGTTGTTTTGTATGCCCATACTGCCTCTAGTAATCTAGAAACCCAATATTTTCTATGTAATTGCACTGTCTTGGTGAGAATATTTCAATATCCTTGTTTTTAACCTCCACCTGGCCATTGGCTTGACGGTGATAAGGTGTTGAACTTTTATGCCTTATTTCATATTCTACAACCAATTTGGTAATGAGCTCTGAAGTAAATTGTGGACCTTGATCAGTCCCTATTTCTGTAGGTACTCCATACCTAGTGAAAATGTCCTCATACAAGAATTTAGCCACATTTCCATCTCTAGAAAACTGTAATGCCTTCACTTCTACCCACTTATCAAGGAAATCAATGCAAACCAAAATGCACTCCTTATTGTTAGAATTAGGTGATATTGATCCAATGAAGTCTAGACCCCATTTGTCAAAGGGACCTAGTGTTAATTGCAACTATAATGGAATTTCATCACTCCTTGTTGGCTTACCCATTCTTTGGCGTTTGCCACAACTTCTTGTATATTTGATAGAATCTTTGTGCAAAGTGGGTCAATAGTAACCAGTTGTGAGGATTTTGAATGTTGTCCTTTTAGCTAAAAAATGAACCCCACATAGTTCATCATGAAAAGCCTTCAGAATATCAAATATTTCATCTTCCCATATACACCTTCTCATGATGTTATCTAGACCAGTATAAAATAGGTAACCAGATATCCAAGAATATGGAAATCACTTATGTACTAGATGCCTCTTTTCTCTTGGATAAAAGTGTGGTGGAATTTTCCCTATGACTAAATAGTTTGCAATGTTAGCATACCAGGGTGTATGGATACTAAGAGAAAATAGTGCTCATCCAGAAATGAGTCATCTACTAACCCTTTTGCTGATTGTGTTGGCAACCTTGATAGAAAATATGCTACTACATTAGCCTTACCAGAATTGTCAACTATTGTTATATCAAACTCTTATAGAAGGAGCATCCATCTAACTAGTCTACCCCCTACCATAGGCTTGTTCATTAAATATCTGATAGTTGTATGGTGTTTATGGAAAAAAATTACATGTCTTGTACTATAATGCATGAGTTTATTGATAGCATACACTACTGCTAGCATCTTCTTCTTTATAACAGTGTAATTTAGCTCTTCCCCTTGAAGATTCTTGCTAATGTAGTAAATGTCATATTCTCTGTTACCTTCTTTCTGACCCAAAACTGCTCCAATAGAAAAATCTGAAGCATCAATATTTATATGGAAGGGTAAGGTCCAATTTTCCCCCCTTAAAATAGGTGCTTGTGTTAAGGTTTCTTTCAATTCTTCAAAGGATTGTTGGCACTCTGTTGTCTAGTCAAATTTAATGTCTTTAGTCAAAAAAATGAACAATGGTGCAACAATCTTACTGAAGTTCTGAATGAACCTTCTATAATAGCCAACATGGCCTAGGAAACTTGTAATATCTTTCTACCATTTTGGAACATGTAATGTAGATATGATCTCTATCTTATGTGGATCAACTTGGATCCCTACAATGGATTAAAATTTCCCTAAAACTATGCCTTGTGTCATCATCATAAAGCACTTTTCATTACTTAGGGACAAGTTTTTTTTTTTGTATCTCTTTAACACCTTTTCCAGATTGGTAAGGGATTCCTAATAAGTTTCCCCATATGTAGTAAATTCATCCATAAATATCTCCATGGAGTCATGAGCCTAATCAAAAAATATGTTGAGTACTACCCTTTGGAAAGTATTTGGGGCATTATATAAACTAAAGGGTCAGACAAAGTAGGAATACGTACCCCAAGGGTATGTAAATGTTGTCTTGTATTGATCTTCTAGAGCAGTTTTTATCTGATTATAACCACTAAAACCATCTAAGAATGAAAAATACTTCTTCCTTGCTAATGATTCAAACACTTGATCTATGAAGGTCAATGGGAAGTGATCCTTTCTTGTGGTTGTTTTCATCTCCATATAATCTACACATACCCTCGATTTTCCACCTTTCTTAGGAACAATAAGTAAAGGAGATACCCATTCATTAATAGATATAAGATAAATGAAGCCTGCATCAAGGAGTTTTTGAAGTTCAACCTTAACTAGTTCTCTTAGAGTAGGGTTCATTCGCCTTTGAGGCTATCTAATGGGCCTATAACCATCATTTATATAGATCCTATGCATACATAAGTCAAGATCTATACCATTCGTATCATGATAGTCTCATGCAAAGGTTGCTATGTGTGCCTGCGACACAGTAGTTAGGGAATTTTGTTGTTCTTCAGTGAATGCATTATTTATGTTTAACATTTTTTGTGGAAAAATTCTAGTGCATTGGATGATCTTGGATAGATGAGAGGTCAAGGCTAAGAATGATTGGTACACACTGTTGTGGTGGTAAGGAATGAAATATTTGAGATATTTTTTTTGAGCTGGTAGGTATAATAATATGAAAAGGATCTTGTAAGAATGAGAGGAAACTATAATAATATTTTGTATGATGTGATAAATCAGATCATCTTCATCCTGATCATCTAACAATGGGTTGTGTTCTATTATCATCAAAGTCTATAGGGAATATTTGTCTTCCTTATCCAAAGTAGACAAAATGGTTAGCTCAAGATCAACATGAGGTTGGGTTGGAGGATAAAGGACCTTTCTTGGTCATAGTCCCATTGGATATGATCATATTTATAGACCTACAACTCATGAATGCATCATCTATAGCTAACCATGGTCTGCCTAAAATGAGTGGGTACCCTACATGGTTGACCTTTGGCTACAAGATTATAAATTCTACAAGATATTCCTAGGAATCTAATGCAATAATTAAATCTTCAATTATTCCTTCAATCTTGACTATTGACCTATTAACCAACTATAAAATAGTTGGAGTAGGTCTAAGGTTAGCTAACTAAAGTAATTACATTGTCTCTTTAGTCATAATGTTTATTGTTGCCCACAAGTCTATCAAGGTGTTCTTGATAAGGGTTCCATTGATCCTAACATCCACTACTCAACTACCAAGTTCTATGTATTTAGGGATAGTGATGTGCCCTAACATAATATTAGCAAGGTTTCCTAAGACATGAACTATTTGTGGGTCCTTCCTTTTTCTACCTGGTTTCCTAAGACATAGGTCACTGATTGCCTTGTTATAGATTGGAATGTACTTAATAGCCTAGATAAGAGGGATCTTAATACTGACATTTTTTAGTTGACCTCGTAAGTTTGTCTTAGCTTGAGTATGATTTTTTTGTATGGATAAGCATTCAAGGAAAGGAGCCTCTAGACTTGGGTTGGTTTTGTGTAGCCAATCTGACTCAGGTTTCAAAGGTGTTTTTTCTGAGGATTCAGTTGTAGGCTCCTCATCCTCCATCTCAGTAATTTGGGGGGATGAAAGTCCAACTAACTGCTTCCCTAACCTGAGGTGGACATCACTCACCTCTACCCCATAGGTGGGGTATTGCATAGCCTCGTTAGTATAAATCCATTGGATAGGCTTATTGTTAGGGTTAGGTGTAGGCTGGGAAGGTAGTTATGGTGGTATTGTTGGCTGAGATTTTGGATTGGATAATTGGGCATTATAGCTAGTTGTTGTGGATGAGGAGGGAGCATAGGTTGTTAATAATTCATATTTTGTTGATGCTATTTTTGGCCTTTTTCCATTGTGGTTGCCACCAGTTTTGTTGAGCTAGCCATTGAGGATTATAACTGGAACCCTAAAAGTTCTATTGTGACCATCCATTGGGTTGTTGTTGGTTCCAATTCAGTTGAGGGTTTGACCATTGAGGATTTTTCCATTGGTTTTGGTTATTGAGCTAGGGCTAACAGTTCCAAGAAAAAAATATATAATTTCCAATTAGGAAAGATGAATTAAAATTCAGAGGGTCCTGTGGCATACCCTGATTAGGTTGTCATGGCCTTCTTTGAGCAATATAAAATAACTATCCATCCTCTCCTTCAAATGGCCAGAAATCAGGCTTCTCTGATTTGTCTTCTTTGATGCTAGCCACCCTTTTGCATTTACAATTTTCTTTCCTTTGTCTGTAGCTAGGGAAATATTTAGTGAGCATTGCTTCAACTTCTTCTTGCTTCTTCTTTATATGGAGGGTGTCCAACTGAGTTTCCATGTGATTGATAATGTCCTCCTTCATGTTGGACATCAAATTACTCAATTCAACCCTTGAAGCCCCTATAGATTATTTTCCAATGTTGGATGTTCTCTCTCCTCTTTCCTTCTTAGTGAAAGTTCTAGACTAATTTCCACAAACTCTACATATTTCTTCAAATGGAAATTGGGAAACATCTCCTTGCCCTATAAGATTGAGGGCATCCATACAATCCTGATTGACTCCCCTCAAAAATACCAATTTGAGGGATTCCTCTGATAGATAATTATGTGGGTTTTTCTTCAAGTAAAATTGCAATCTCTCCATATAATCTTCTAATGGCTCATCCTCCTTTTGTGACATTTTGAAAATTTCATCTCTCCTCATGTCAAGTCCTCTACAATAATCTTGGTATTTCTCCAAGAATATTATTTTCATGGTATCCCAATTTGGAATTGTTGGATGATGTGGTTGTGTTTTTGATATGTGGTTGTCATTAATGTCAACACTATTAGCATTTGGTGTATTGAAGGTTGTATATGTTGAGGTTATTGAGAAAATTGTTAAAAGGAGTGTTCCAGGTTCTCTGTGGAACTGCGAAGATCATGAAGGTGTCTTTTTTTGTAGTTGAAGATCAGTTGGTGTAGATTAAAGGGTTTTGTGTTGAGTATATATAGTTCATCCACCAAAAGTTTTAGAGGTCCACGTGAAGATCTAATCGTGTTGTGAATAGTTGTGTTCTGACAGTATTTCTATGGGTTATGTCAGTGTTCCTGAGTGAAATTTGTGTTTTTTTGGTGTTGTGGATGTTTCTCTGTCAGTTCTTGTTGTTTTTGGATGCTTCTAGGTTGTGCTCTATCTTTTTAGTACGTCCACATTGATTGGTGTGTTCATGGTCAGAGATTTTCTTCTCAATATATTCAATTTTTCATGTTCTTGGCAGACCTGATGGTGGTAGCATGTTGTGGATCTTTGAGGTGAAATTAATTGAAGTATTTTTGTGTTGGAGTTGTCAATTTGGGTCTTCAATATGTTGTGGCCGACCTTGGTGGATTCGCATTGCAAATTTCTTTGTAAAATTTGGTTGACTTTGAAAATATGTTTTATATTTTGTAGCCGACTACGTTGTTGATGTAATCTCATGTTGTGGATATATAAGAGCGATTGTTTCTTCAGTGAAAATGTGTCTATGTGTGTATGTGTGAATATCATTTGATTGCAAATCAGAGTGAGAAGAAGGTTGAGCGAAGAGTGAAGAAGGTTTTTCTATGCTTAATTGGAACTGTAATCAGGCTTGTGTAGAAGCTATTCTTTCAATACATACTCTGTGGATCTAATCCATATTGTTGTGTATTGTTGGGCAGTGAGCTCTAGGCAATGTGCCTGAATGCATGTGCATTCCCATTATTCATGTACTTTTAATAGGGTATAATATTGTGGACTAACATCCACCATGGTTTTTCCCCTAACAGGGTTTCCATGTAAAAAATCTTGGTGCTATTTATGTTTTTGATGTGTTGATTGTTCATGGTTTATTATTCATTCATTAGATCTGAGATTAATTTAAGTAAAGTTTTAAAATTTTAAATATTTTGTGACAACTAATTCACCCCCCTTTCTCAATTGTTTGTCCTTTTTTTTTCCAACAATTGGTATCAGAGCAGGTTCCTCTGAAGAAGTTTAAAAGCTTGAGGTGATCTAAGATGGCATCATACAAGAAGGACAATCCTAGATTTGATGGAACAAACTACTCATTGTGGAAAGCTAGGATGGAGTGTCATTTGAAGTGTATTGGTGAACCTTTCTGGAAAATTACAAAGAACGTATATGTTATTCCTGCGAGTGGTCCTTCCACTGCTAATGAGGTTAAAGAGGCTGAGAATAATGTTCGAGCTATGGAAGATTTGTTGAGTGCTCTAACAGATTCAGAAATGACAAATGTGTTAGGTCTGAAGACAACTCATGAGATGTGAACAAAGCTGGAAACTTTGTATGAAGGAGATGTGCATGTGAAGATGGCTAAGCTATAGAGTTTGAAAGGAAAATATGAAAATTTGAAGATGGGTGACGATGAAAATATCTCTCCTTTTATGCATAAAGTAAATGAAATAGTTATGGGTATAAGATGTGTTGGTTGAATTTTGGAAGAGGAAGAAATTGTGGCTAAGGTGCTCAAATCATTTCCTACCTCCTACAAAGCGAAGGCTCATGCTATTGAAGAATTTAGATCATTGACGAATGTGACAAGGGATACACTGATTGGAAAACTTGATGCCTTTGAGTTGAGCGAATTTGGTGATTTTGTTCCTAAGACTGAAACTGCATTCAAGGCTACTGTATCCAGAAGAAACAACCAAAGATATGATCCGGGAGAGAGCTCTACAAAGAAATCCAAATATGAGGAAGAGATGAAACAAGTTGAAGAAGAAGAAGGAGAAATAGAAGAGTTGGAAGCACTGATTGTAAAGATAGAAGGTAGAGGACAAGGTAAGTATAAAGGAAAGTTTCCTATCAAATGTTTCTCTTGTAGTAAAATAAGTCATTTTGCATCAAGATATCCTAAAAGAATCCCTAGATCTAAGCCTTACAAATTTAGATTCCAAAAGAAATGTTACTTTGCTGAAGAAGGAGTGACTGATGATGAGTTTGATAAAGATAATGGAAATGAAGATGGTTGGGTTTTCATTGCTATTAAGGAAAATAGTTGTGAGTCTACTGAATTTGCTAAAGTTGAGAAAGCTCTTGCAGCCTGAATTGAAGAAAAGGATGAGTGGGTCATTGATAGTGGATGCTCACATCATATGACTGGTGACAAAAGCAAATTTGTAAGTCTAGAAAAGTATGGCGGTGGGGTTGTGAGATTTGGTGATAACAATGCTTGTGTGATTTGTGGCAAAGGATCTATTTGTCTTGGTGGTAAGCATAACACTGATGATGTTCTTTATGTTGAAGGCTTGAAGTGCAATCTGTTAAGTGTTGGAAAGATGGTGGACAAGGGTTATGATCTCTAGTTTAAAGATAGAAGATGCAAGGTATTTGGAAGTTCTGTAAATGTAATTGCTTCCGGTTAATAGACAAAAGGTAATATTTTTCACTTGAGTCCTGCTAGTGAAAGTTGTTTAATTGCTCAAGTAAGTAGATGAAACCTAGTTATGGCATAGAAGGTTCTGTCATGTGAATTTTGATAACATTGTCAAAATAAGTTCCACTCAAGCAGTAAGAGAGCTGCCTAAGCTGGTAAATCCTGCTAGCACAATTTACAAGGAGTGTCAGATGGGAAAACAGACTAGAGTTTCTTTTTGGAGCAAACATCATAATTCAAATGGATTACTGGAGCTTGTGCATACTGATCTATGTGGTCCCTCTAGAGTCAGAAGTCTTCATGGTGAAAGGTACTTTATGTTGATTATTGATGATTACTCTAGAATGATATGGGTTGCTTTCTTAAGAGAAAAATGTGAAGCATTAGAAAAGTTCAAAAGTTTCAAAGCCATGGCAGAGAATGAAAAAGTTATAAAAATAAAATTCTTAAGGTTAAACAGAGGTGGTGAGTTCACCTCCAGGGAGTTTAATTATTTCTTTGATGAGCATGGAATCAGAAGACAGTTATTTGCTCTCTGAACCCCTCAACAAAATGGAGTTGCAAAGAGGAAGAACAAAACAATTTTAGATGCTGGTAGAACAATGATGATTGAAGGAAATGTGCCTCATATGTATTGGAGTGAAGTTGTAAGCACTGCTATGTACACTTTGAACTAGGTAAATGTGAATGGTAATACTGGTAAGACTCTTTTTGAGCTATGGTTTGGTTATAAGCCTACTGTGAAATACTTCAAGGTTTTTGGAAGCAAATGCTACATTAAGAGAGATGGTGATATAGGCAAGTTTGAAGCAAGAAGTGATGAAGGAATCTTTCTAGGTTACTCCATTAGAAGCAAGGCCTACCGGTGCTATAACATAAGACTAAGGAAAATGGTTCAGAGTGCAAATGTCAGAGTTGATGAAGATACTGCTAAAACATCTAGCTATGGTGGATATGATTTAGATGAAAATAATACAAACCAAGGGAAGAATGTTCAGACATAGAATCAACTTCAAATTGTGCCATAGGTTCCATATGTTCTAGTGGTTCTGATAAATCAAGCTAGTCAGGAAGCAGAGACAAGTGCAAGTGTAGAAGAAAGAGCAGAAGAATCAGAAGTTCGAGAGAATCCTAAAACTCCAAGGTATGTAAAGCTAAATCATTTTGAAAATAAAATTATAGGAGACAAGAGTAAAGGTGTGCAAACTAGAAGAAATATTGCAAAAGAATATTGTCTGATTTCCAAGATTGAGCCAAAAGATGTACATGAAGCCTGCAATGATGAATCTTCAATGGAAGCTATGAGGGAAGAATTAATGCAGATTGAAAAGAATAATACATGGATACTTGTTCCTAGACCAAAAGACAAAAAAATGATTGGAACTAAATGGGTCTTTCAGAATAAGTTGAATGAAAAAGGAGAAGTGGTCAGGAATAAAGCAAGACAGGTATGTAAAGGATATTCTCAAATGGAAGGTATTGATTTTAAAGAAACCTTTTCCCATGTTTCCATAATTGAAGTTGTAAGGTTATTTCTTGCTTATGCTGCATATAAGAACTATAAAGTCTATCAAATGGATGTGAAGTCTACTTTTCTAAATGGTGAGCTAGAAGAAGAAGTATACATTGAACAGTCGGATGGATTTCAACTGACTGATAAGGAAAACATGGTTTGTCGATTGAAGAAAGCTCTATATGGACTCAAGCAAGCCCCCAGAGCCTAGTATGCAAGACTAGAAAAATACTTATTGAAGCTTGGATTCAATAAAGGTACTACTAACAATAACTTGTATTTCAAATTGGATCATGACAAAGAGTTGATTATTGAAGTCTTTGTTGATGACATTATTTTTGGTGGAGATGATAATCTATTTATGAAGTTTGCTGATGAAATGAAGAATGAATTTGAGATGAGTATGATTGGTGAGATGAATTTCTTTCTAGGATTACAAGTTACTCAATTAGACAAGGGGATCTTCATATCTCAGTCCAAATATGTGAGAGAGCTACTGAAGAAGTTTGGTATGGAAGACTCAAAACCTGTTGGTACTCCCATGGTAACTAGATGTAAGCTGACACAGAATGATGATTCTCCCAAGGAAAATCAAACAAGGTATAGATCAATGATTGGTGGATTTCTCTACTTAACTCGGACTAGACCAGACATTATGAATGCTATGTGTATGGTTGCTAGATTTTAGGCTGACCCAAAAGAGTCTCATGTGACTATTGTAAAGAGAATCTTCGGGTATCTAAAAGGAATAGTTGATTTTGGGCTTCAGTATCCTAAGGTTGATGATCTTACATTAAATGAATTTACTAATGTAGATTGGGCAGGAGATGCAGATGACAGGAAGAGTATTAGTGGTGGTTCTTTCTTCCTAGGGAAGAAGTTGGTGTCATGGTTGAGAAAAAATTAGAATTACATTTCTCTATCTACTGCTGAGGAAAAGTATATTGTTGTTGCAAACAACTGCACTCAAGTGATGTGGATGAAATAGATGCTGAAAGATATTAGAGTAGTATATGATGAACCCATTTCCATATACTGTGATAACTCAAGTACTATAAACATTTCAAAGAATCTAGTGCTACACTCTAAGACCAAGCATATATCAATCAAGTTCCACTTTCTAAGGGAGAAAGTGAATGAGAAAGAAGTCAGACTAGAGTATGTGCCTACCAAAGAGCAGGTTGCAGATATTTTCACTAAGCCATTACTGAAGGATACTTTTGAGGATCTCAGAGGGATGCTAGGGGTAATTACCCCTCCTAATACAAACTAGGATGCATTAATTTGCATCAATCCGTGCATTTCATGATCATATTCTAATCTAGATTGATGTTTTTGTGGCTGCTACTCAAGGGGAGTAGTCAGATGTGCAGATATGTGGTTCAGAGCTTGTATGTGGGAAGATAATGCTTATCGTTTCCATTGATGTCAAAGGGGGAGAAGTGTAATGTGAAAAATGTTATGTGAAATTTTTTTGCTTATTTAGAGAAGTTCATCCAGAAGAGGTCAAGGAAGAAGAGTCAGTAGCAAGTGTTGATTATGAGTTGGGTTGATGGTGTTTTTCACATCACGTGTTTCCATCAATGCCAAAGGGGGAGATTGTTGGATGTTGTGGTAGTGTTGTTGATATGTGGTTGTCATTGATGTCAACACTATTAGAATTTAGTGTATTGAAGGCTATATATGTCGAGGTTATTGAGAAAATTGTTAAAAGGAGTGTTCTAGGTTCTCTGTGGAACTGCAAAGATCATGAAGGTGTCTTGTTCTATACGTTGAAGATCAGTTGGTGTGGATTAAAGGGTTTTCTGCTGAGTATATCTAATTCATCCACTAGAAGTTTCAGAGGTATGCATGAAGATTTGATCGTGTTGTGAACAGTTGTGTTCTAACAATATTTTTGTGGGTTCTGTCAATGTTCCTGAGTAAAATTTGTGTGTTTCTGGTGCTGCAGATGTTTCTCTATTAGTTCTTGTTTTTGGATGCTTCTAGGTTGTGCTCTATCTTTGTGGTACATCCACATTGATTGGTGTGTTTGTGGTCAAAGATTTTTTTCTCGGTATGTTTGGTTTTTCATGTTCTTGGCTAACGTGATGGTGGTAGCGTGTTGTGGATCTTCGAGGTGAAATTAATTGAGGTCTTTTTGTGTTGGAGTTGTCAATTTTGGTCTCCACTATGTTGTGGCCGACCTTGGTGGATTCGCATTGCAATTTTCTTTGTAAATTTGGGCTGACTTTGAAAATATGTTTTATATTTTCTAGCCGACTAAGTTGTTGATGTAATCTCATGTTGCGGCTATATAAGAGCAATTATTTCTTCGGTGTAAGGTGTGTTTATGCTTTTATGTGTGAATATCATTCAATTGCAAAGGAGAGTGAGAAGAAGGTTGAGTGAAGAGTGAATAAGGTTTTTATGTGCTTAATTGGAACTGTAATTAGGCTTGTGTAGAAGTTATTCTTTCAGTTCATACTCTGTGGATCTAATCCATATTGTTGTGTATTGTTGGGAAGTGATCCCTATTGTATTTAAGCAGTGATCTCTAAGCAGTGTGCCTGGATGCATTTCCATTATTCATATACTTTTAACAGGGTATGATATTGTGGACTAACATCCACTGTGGTTTTTCCCCTAAGAGGGTTTCCATGTAAAAAATCTTGGTGTTCTATGTGTTTCTGATGTGTTGATTGTTCATAGTTTATTATTCATTCATTAGATCTAAGATTAAGTTAAGTAAAGTTTGAAAAGTGTAAATATTTTGTGACAAATGACTCACTCCCCCTCTCAGTTGTATGTCCTTGTTTTTCCAATTGGAATAACATCCTTTCCTAATCCCATAAACCATATTATGGCAACATCTTTTAGAGTGGTAGGGAAAATTTTGAGCCTGTGAGCATCAGAAGTATAATCTAAATTCTGCATAGGACATCAAATTCAAAGAGAAATATGTCTGGGTATTTAGTCACCAACCCTTAAAATATTGGTAATACTAAAGGTGGAATGTTCTTTAGCACAAATAGCCCTTTCTTGGTTGGTGATTGGAAACTCAAAGGTCACATGGTCTGGATCATCCCCTAGTGTGTCACCCATGGATCACTATGTCCCCTCTGTAGGAGTACTAGATGTTGGTGAAAGGGCAGGTTCTTCTTCTAGAATAACCTCGCTTTGTTCAGTAATATCACCAATATCTACTATGGCTTCTTAGCATGTAAAGGGAAGGAATCTTCCCAAATGGTCTCTTTTCCTCCACATACAATAGGTTTTTCTTTGTATAGTGACAGTCCTACACAATGTTAGTATAACTTTCTGGTATGTTTAAAGATATTAAATCTAATAGTCCTAATGCTTAAATCAAAATGTAGACTATGAAAAATTGGAAAAGAAAGTATATGAAAGTAGCACCATCCCTAGAAACGGTGCCAAAAATGTAGAGTCTAAACTAGCATCTTGTAAAACTGGTGGGAAGCACACAATTCAGAGGATGACCTAGCTGAATAGTCCACTCAACATTATAAATACTTCATTAATTGTTAACCAAGGCTTGTAAAATTATGATGGTACTAGCATTGTATGTACATTAAAAGACCTAAGGTTACCTAAGTTATCCTACTAAAGGTATCCTACTTGCTAAAAAATCACATAAACACATAACAATAAAAAGAAGAAAATTGGTGCAAATGGCTACGGGTGCCTACAACTTAGCCTATAACTAAACTATTTCTAACAAACAAACACTAAAACTAATTTAAGACCGATAATTGCACTTATTCTAACCTCTAGAGTACTATAAGTTAATTAAATAACATACAATTATAAAGTGATGACTAACAAATATAAACAACTATGAATGTAGTGAAGAACAATTACCTTGAGTGGGCTACTCAGGTGGTTGTCTTCACTTAACTAAAACCAAATTTGAATTTTAGATTCTATGCAACCATATCAAACTAAAATTTATTCATTATTCAAGAAATCCATTACTGAACAATCATCATATATGTAGGTTACAACTGAAAACTAGGAACAACTGATAAAAATATCACTAGTATATGATAAATCAACTCATGTACTAAAGAATCAACCACCACTATACATAGGCATGGGGGAGTTTATTCTGGACACAACTCTAAATCAAAATCATTAATTACAACTCCCTAGATATCATAGTATGCAATTAAGATTAAATTATTCAAACTATAACTAAAAAGAAACAAGAGTTCAAACAAGACTAAAAGTCTACAAACAAATTAGTAATGTGGAATACAAAATCAGTTATTCAAAATCCCATTGATGAAAGAATTCTTCTTCTTCAACACCATATTAATTTTCATAACGGTACATGAATAACTCCATCAAGTCTCTCCACACGGTAGTTATTACACTCAGCTCATTCTGGCACTTCCCCTATTTCATTGTCCAAGACCTCCATTGATTTTGGGCTACAACTTCCAGTTGTTGTAGGCTACAATGTCTCCTTGGGCTGTAAGAGGTTAATCCACAAAAAACATACCCAAAACTAACTACCATGATTAAACATAGAATTCTAATCACATTCCATACATATCCACATATAAATCATGTAATGCTACTATATCATAACTACATTTCCATTACTCTAATTCATGTCCAAGGTGGTATAATAAACATAAAAAGGTAGTGTAACATAGGAATATGTCTGAAAGGATTGTCTAGTAATATTTATAAACATGCATAAAAACATCATAAAATGGACTAATAAATGGACTCATCACTCGTAAGAATTTTATATGATCTCTAGTTGGTACTTGTTTTGGATCTAGTAATCAAAATTAATTTTCCAATGTTCATGCTTTGATTGATCTTCTTATTCAGTTTGTCCATTATGTAGCTTCTTCTTTTCCTTGTATTTTAGTTGAGAACTTTAATGCTCTTCTTTCTCTTGATGAAAGTCTTGGGGGATTGCAAAGACTTGATTCTTCCTCAATTTTATTTCATGAGAATAACTATTTTCTTAGTCTTCTAGATGTTAAACCAAGTTGAGGCAAATATACTTGGAATAATAGAAGATGTGATGCAGTTTTCATTTTTGAACGTCTTAATAGGTTTCTAGTCCCCATTGATTGGATGAGAGATAATTTGGTTACCACTTCTGAAATTTTACAGTGGTATGGTTCTAATCATTGGCCTATTAAATTTGCTTCATCTCTTTTCTCAATTTTTAAGAAACCACCATTTAAGTTTCAATTAATATGGCTTCATGACTAGTCAATAAGAGATAATATGGAAAGTTTATGGTTGCAAGGAAAGCACTCCTTTGGTATTGTAATGTGTTCCTTCTCTAAACACCTTCACATTGTTAATCTTAAGTTTAAACAATGAAATAAATTTAACTTTGCTAACATTTTTTGGAAAAAGAGAAAATTGCGAGAAAAGTTGAACGTCACTTTTTAGATAATAGAATTTGGTATGACTTTTGAAAGACAAGAGGAATTTTCTCTTTCTCAAGAGTTTCGTGAATGGGAATTAAGGGAGGAGACTATTTTTGGAAGAAAAATTCCAAGATTACTTGGCTTGAGGGTGATTAGAATACCTCTTTTTTCATAATTTTATTAATGATAGGAGAAGTAGCAATGTTATTTCTTTTATTATCTCATCTCAAGGTACTCAGTTAAATTCTTTTTTTAGGAAATTAATGATGAAATACTTTTTTTTTGCTACTTTGTTTCATGAAAGTCATCAAGTTTTAAAACATGTTGAAAGAGTTATTCTTGATTCTATTCCCCAATTGGTTATGTCAGAAATGAATACTCAACTAATGGCACCCATAACTCTTACAAAATTAGAAAATACTATTTTTCAAATGAAGAAAGCTAAGGTTCTTGATCTTGATGAATTTCCCATTATTATTTTCCAAAAATGTTGGGATATTGCAAAAGCTAATCTTTTAGAGGTGATGCATGAATCTCGATCCCAAAAATAGATGTTTTGAGCCCTTAGGTATACCCTTTTAGCTTTGATCCCCAAGAAAGTTGGAGCTAGTACCTTTGATTCTTTTCATGTGATAGCTCTTTGCAATGTTACTTACAAGATAACTACTAAGTTGATTGCTGACTTCTTAAACAAATTTTAGATTTTTTGAGTTCTTCTTGATGACCTTTTATTTTCTTGCTCTCTTATGAAGCTTGTTGGGGTGGATCTATAACAAACCTTCTTGGATTTTTGTTATTTGAACTTTAATGATAGGTATTGTTGTACAAAAATCTTTATGTAGCTCTTTTAGTTTTATAAAGTAATATAAATTTTTATTAAAAAAATTATTAAATTTTTACAAATATGTTTTAATTCATATCCGTATGTTTAACAATATTATTTTGATAAAAATTTCCATAAGCCATGGAAAGCCTCTACAACTCTCTTGTCTTCTCCCACTGCAACCATTCTTTTCTCCACTTCTACTTCTTTGATGTTTAAGGGATTAATTTGAAACTTCTTTTTGTATTCCATATCTAGAACATCGTGTCATGAGACAAATCAATACCCATTTACCATTCCCCAACTTCAATGAAACACAACAAAATTTATCATCCTATAACAAAAACTTATTTTCTAGAGAATTACAATTTACTACAAAATATAGTAGGATGGCATGGGCATTGGAGGACATTGTTAGGGATGGAAAGGAATATATTGAGTGGTTATAGAAATTCAATGATGGAGAGATTGCTAAAGGTGAACGAGTCTATGACTGACCCACTCTCATGGATTTCCCGTGTGCATACTATTATTTCTTTTGAACATTTTTTGTAAATCCTTTACACATCAACATTTAGCTAGTACACAATCAATTGAAAATAATTAGAATTTTATAAACTATTATTACTTGTACATGCTCCAAATATAACCTTCAATAGTTGATCTACTGATTGTTGTGAGATGTAGTGACCTCAATCTTTCCATGCACTCCAAAGTTTCTATACCCACCTCCTCCCACCTTATATCTACTTTCAACATGTCTAATGTTGTGCAATGTTCTTAACCTATTTTTTTCTTAACTCCATAGAAACCTTTTAGTTCAAACCACTAGAGAGAAGCTAATTGTGCAAAATCAGGAAGTGAATCCAACTTAGGGCACTCATATATCGATAAAATATGAATGTTTACCAAGCCAACAATACAACTGATTATATTTGGAAAGACTTCTATATTCATTAGATGGTCATTATGAGAAATTTTGAGGGTCTCAAGGCCTGGACAATAGTATTCAAATATAGAAATCTTGGAAACTTGAGTTTCTCTTAGACATGTCTTCTTGAGGTTGCACAATGAAACTGAGGGTTCATAATTGAGATCCAACCATGAGCGCTCCATGGGAGAGGAAGAAGTAAGTAAACCTACCACAAGATCCAAATTTTTGGTTGGGCACTGACCTATTTCTAAAGTATCTAAGAGAGTTAGAAAACCCACAAAGTTCAATAGAAATTTTAGCTTGGAACAACTATTGATTGTAAGAGCATTCAAGGAGAATAAATCTACAAGAGTTGTCAGCAGGCTTGTTAGCAACTAACTCCCCACATTAAACTTTTGTAACTTCCTCAATTTATTGATGTGAATTGGTATCTCCCTTATGTTGGTAAAACTTAAATCGAGCTCTCGTAAAGAGGCTTGATTGGTGATGTGAGAAGGAAACTCTCCCAATTGGTTGCACCATCGAAGATTCAAATAATCAACCTTTATCATGTTTTCAAGAAGGTCTAACTCTAAAGTGAGTTTACAAAATTCATGTAAGCAAAGGTATTGGAAGAGTGTAATATTGTTAAAAGATTCTAGTAGCACCATCAATTTTGTACAATGAGACAAATTTAGATGTCTCAATTTTCTCAAATCACTAAAATTGCTCAACAGTTATGTTAGCTCTACACATCCAGTGAACTCCAAGTACTCAAGCATTTGGAGAAGGAAAAAGCTACTTTGATAGGCTCCTCACCTCAAACCCAGACAATTGCAAGATTTTTTTTTTCAAATCCTTGAGATATCCTATTGACTTTGGAAATCCTTAGAATTTTGAACACCCATAAACAAAAAACTCTCTTAAATGCATAGGACCTTGCAACAACTTCACAATGAGATCGATTAAAAATGAATAGTAATAATAATATAATTTCAGTAAAGCTATAAAGAGCTTTATAAGGAAGATACCTACTATGGTGTTAGTATCTCATAGTTCTTCTAGTATATTTTCATCACTTTGTCATTCTTTGATTTCTAAAACCCTCAAATTTTTCAATGAAGTCAATGAGTGAAGATTTCTTTGCCCAGGTTTAAACCAATAAAGCCATACATGCTCTTGATGTATCACTAATTACTTGATTATATATAATAATTTCCTCTGACTTGAAAAAATTTTAAACCAAGTGAGTTGGGTGTGAGCCTACAATATCCTCTGCTTGTGTTAACTATAAGCTTAATATCCTGGGAACATTGAGGAAGCTCAACCTTGCTTTTGGATGCAACTCTTGTGGCCATTATACCTCAAATTCCAATTCTCTATTAAATAGAAAAAACCAATGAAATAAAGTAATATAGAAAAGTTGAACTACTTAAATATTAGGATAAAAAATAATTCAAGTAGACAAAGAAGGTCATGACACCAGTGTTTAGAGAGAGACAATGAAAGAAAGTACTAATCTTACTTGTGCTTTATTATCAGCATTAAAAATCTATTAGGTGGACTGGAGACAGTAGGGTGGCTTTTGATTTGTAATTTCTCTTCTCAAATCTCTTATATGATCATGCATTCTTATCCGATCTTGATCATCAAGTTCCCTTAGACACTTATTTAGAATATTTTCCCAACCATACAAACCACTCCACCTTAATCCATCCCAAGCTGCAATGGCCTTGAATTTTTCTTCTCTCCAACGAAGAAACAAGCACTATCTAAAAACATCTTCCTCTATACATCATCTAGGGAATCATAACTCACTTTTAACTTCTCCTTAATATCTTCATATAATATTCTAGATATATTATTCAATTGAGATTCCCAATAATCTTTGTTAGAGATACCATATAGCTATGATCCAAAAACCTTTAGAGACAGTGGTAATCCCTTGCAAACAAATAGGTATATTTTAACCAAATCCTCTAACTCTGGTAGTGGAGAAGGTTGTAAGAATGCATGCTAACAAAAGAGCTTCTCACCATGATGTGAATCTAGTGCTTTCATTTTATAAATGGAAGAGATGCCCCAAGATTGAAGGAATTGAAGTTCTCGTGTAGTAGTAGCAATTAAGGTACCAGGTCCAAGACTATACCTCTTAGGGACTAGTGCATCTAATTGGTCTACCTTATCCACATCATCAAGAACATTAAACACTTGAACATATCTTAAATGACTAGTGAGCATCCCCTTCCCTTCTTCTATATTGTCAACTGATACATATTTAAGACCTAATTCTCCTAAGAGATTTTTTTTTTCTCACAATATTTTACTTGAAGAAACATCTCTTACATCTAATAAAAAACTATACTTTTACATATTTTTTATATTTATTGTTATATAACTATTTAGCAAGAGTGGTCTTGTCAGATCCACCCATGCCCCAAATGCCCACAAATTGCATAGAACAATGGATTTCTAAATATTCAAGTGTTGTTCTCTCAAAATATATGAAAACTTTATCTAGACTAATAGGATGTTTGGAAACCAAAAATGGCACATTTTTAATTATTTTCAATACACAATTAATAATTTTCTTGAGCAACCTCCCCTCATCACTAAACACATACAACAACAAAATGAAAAAGAAAAAACTTTGATTAATATGACATGCATCAAAAAATAAGAAATAAAAAAGAATTCACCAAATAGATAAGATGGTTGATAAGAAAAAGATAAGTGGTGGACAAATTATTTAGTACTCACTCTTTGTTATTCATAATGTGGCTGACAATGTAAGAAACATTGTTTAGCACATTCTTCCACTCATTAAGTTTTTCTAAGGTTTATCTAAGATTTGTTTTGAGCTGAGAAAATGTTTCAACATAGACTTCTTTGGCATATCAGACATCATTAGGCTCAATATTGTAGAAAATAGGAACAATTTGTGTGTCTGTTTTCAACATAAATGAAATCTCTGCTAAACACCACAAAGATTGTGCATAATTCTTGGAAAATATAACTATATGAAGTGAAGCACTATGCATAGCTTCTTCTATTTATCTAGGTAAGAAATACCCCAATTGAAGCTCTTTATAATCAAGAAAGACCCTTAATCCCATGCTAGTGAGGGTTTTATAAAGAGTGGCCATGAATGTGTGTTAGACATTAGGACCACGATGATTAATAAATAAATTGTAAGGAAAATTTTTCACATACATTATGGATCTACTAGAAGTAGATGCAGATGGTGCAAATTCTTCAACATCAATCCTAAGTTTAACCTCTAGTTTCCTAGAAGTGGATGCCATGTAATTGGACTAAATTGAAGAAAAAAAAGAAAGAAATACAAGGAAAGTAGGATATAACTTGGAAGATGAAGAGATGCGATAAACTTGGTTGTAGAGGGGGATGATATATAGTGCAAAACACATAAAAATACCTTAATTTGGATTACCTAGGAAACTGCATGGAAGGAATGCAAAAGGAATCCCATATTAACCACAGAAAAATTCTTTAGTCACTTCCAATAAAATTGAAGATAAAAGTTGAGCAAAGGCGTAGAATGCATGGCTAACATCAGAAATTGTGAGGAAGAAGCACAAAAATTTCTAAAGAAAACGAAGTCATCAAATACACATATTGTGTGTCTAACATGGGAAAATCGCATTGAAGAAACTCAAAATCATCTGAGTATTGTACACATTGTAGCTAGAAAAGTGAATTATAGTACATTGGATGTTGTGTGCTTGGAAAACAACAAATAAAATTGTATGCAATAAAATAGAACAAGTATTTTTTGAAGAGCATACATGTTCCTTCTTGGGATAATACTCTAGCATGTCCTTCAAATTTACTTGGAATCTCAAATAAGATACTCGAGATCAAGCCTCAAGGATACATCTAAGACATTAAAAAAGGGGAATTGTCAATGAAACCTTATGTTGACCATAAGGGTTCACTTAGTGAATTGTTGGGTTGATTTGATGCACTAGGCCAATGGTTAGAAAGATTGCAATTTTTTTGAGTTTGAAAATATTTCTAAAGTATTTGTTGAGAGTTTTTTCACTATGTTTGATAATTTTATGCAATGTGTATTGTTCCATGTTGTTTGATTTATTATGGCATTTAAGATTTACAATGTTCATATTGGAAATTCTATATGTAATGCCAAAAAAGGGTTTGATTTGATTGGTTTGGCTTGATTGAGTTGATAGTTTGTGCTAGTAAATCTACTAATTTGTAAAAGAATGTTACAAGATTCTATTTTTTACCTTTTCTTCATTTGTGTTGAATGATAATAATTTGATTGGTTTAAATGTTTGAATGTGGGAGCAACAAAAGTATAGTTTAGTTACATAATAACTAGTATAAAGAAATTATAGAAAAGGAAAATGATCTAATACATCTAATCTATTCTAACTATGAACAATCTAACTCAGTAAATTATAATGACATTAAATATTTACAATGCTCATATTAGAAATTCTAGTTGCAATGCCCAAAAGGGGATTGTTTTGATTGGTTTGGCTTGAATGAGTTAATTTTTTATGCTAGTAAATCTACTAATTTGTACAAGAATGTTATAGGATTCCATTTTTAATGTCTTTTATTCATTTTTATTGAATGATAATCATTTGATTGGTTTGAATGTTTGAATGGGGGAGCAATGAAAGTGTAGGTTAGTTGTGTAAAACTATTTGTATAAAGAAATTATAGAAAAGGAAACTAATCTAATACATCAATCTAATCCAACTATGAACAATAACTCAATAAATTATTGTGACATTGAATATTTACACTATTCATATTGACAAGTCTAGTTGCAATGCTCAAAAGGGGGTTAATTTGATTCGTTTGGCTTGAATGATTTGATAGTTTTATGCTAGTAAATGTACTAATTTGTACAAGAATGTTATAGGGTTCCATTGTTTTGTGTCCATGTTTCATTTGCATTGAATGATAATCATTTTATTGGTTTGAATATTTGAATGTGGGAACAGAAAAGTGTAGGTTAGTTGAATAAAACTAATTTGTATAAATAAATTATACAAAAAGAAACTAGTCTAATACATCTAATCTAATCTAACTATGAACAATTGAACTTTGGAAATTTATAGCCAAGACAACAACTAGATAATTGAAACTAACTAATGAACAAACTTATACAAATCAATTTTGACAAAATGTTGTAATCCAACAATAAGCTTTAACGAGAATTGTAGACAATGGTACAAATATTGATATTATAGGGAGAAAATATCACCTATGTAACTTTGTGTGAATATTTGATTGTAAAAAACTTCCATAACAATAGAAGGGAAGAAGGCTCTTAGAGGAAATAAGACAAATATAGGATAGTGATGAAACATATTACTAAAATGCAAAGAATATGCTACAAAATAGAATTAAAAATTAGAGAAGAATCATTATAGCTAATGAATAGACTTAAAACCTTATAGAGAATGGGATACAAATGATGATGATTGGAGAATAAATGTAGTGAACTAGCTACTAAGGATAGGAATAAAGTATGATATACCTCTTGTAGATATTGACTAAATAAAGGATAAACATATACAAATAAATGATTAAAAAATTATTGGAATGGAAAATCCCCCTTCTATTAGTTATAAAAGTAAGAATATGTACAAAAGGGGATTCCACAATAAATAAAATACACTCAAGATGAGGAAAATCAAAATCCTACCAAAAAGGAAAAGAAAAAGTTCTAAAAGAATGATGCTTAATCTTCCATTTTGAAAAAAATTAGCAAAACCATTAGTTTCCCCTAGTAAGTGATTACAAAATCATTAGAGAAGTTTAGAAACCATTAAAGAACTAGTAAAATTAATTTAGTAGCTATAAAATTGATGTAGTAGTTATAAAATTATTATATTGATGGATTCATCCTAGTTAGAAGAACAAGGAAAAGAAAATTTTGGGTCACTCCCTCAAAACCCACCATAATGCTTTTGGAAAAACCTCTTAATTAAGTGTTTTGGCTAATTCATAACATGAGGTGATAGATATGTGACCTTGGGTGGTTAGTCCATGGTACCACAACTCATGTGTTATACCCTCCAAATGTAAGGTAGCAAACTTGGTTGCCTCATTCTCCACCATGTACATCTAAGAGATAGGTACCTGTTAAGATTTTGTACACTCATAGAAGTTATTCACCTATTAGATGTTTAGAAATTTCAGCCATTTTAATGAAATTTGTAAATTATAATGGTGAAAATTGCACATTCATGCCTTTTTCCCTTGTGTTTTGGGTCCACTTTTTTTTTTGCTTGGTAAATCACTACTAAGGGGCAACACCCTGAATGCTTTTGACTAGAGCTATGAACCAGTGAGACCACATTCGGGGGGCCTCATACCCACTAAACCACCACCTCCACTAGAAAGCCAGTGCTATTCCTGCCAACAGTCCCGCCGACCTCCCTGCTGGAACCAGCGCCATTCCTCTATTTGTGTCATCCTTATCTCTCCAAGACCAACCGAGTAGAAGGAATGAAAGACTCATGAGGGTCTGATACAGAACCTTCTAGGCATGAAAGACCCATGTGGGTCCAACAATAGTCCACAAGCAGCACATGCTGATAGGAAACTGGATCCATGAGTAGCACACGCCTCTAGCATGATCAGTCACCACGTTCGCTGAGATAATTTGCACGTCCTCCAAGATCAGCCGCCACTTTATTTACCTCCAAACAATTGGGACCAAACCAGTATACATCGCTAAGGTCCAAGTAGGGATTTGAACCTTGGTTGCACCACAAATAGGGAAACCATCTCACCGTTACACCAACAGGTGATCCCCGTGTTTTGGGTCCACTTTCATTAGAGTGTCTAAATGAAATAATTAGTTTAAAAGTGATATAAGTGTCTGAAATGGCTTGATATCTAAGAAATCCTTTGAGGTTTAATTTGGATCATAAATAAAGACTCAATATCAAGCCTCAAATGATATATAATGGAGATTTAAAAATAGCAATTGCCAATAACACCCTATGTTGGTCATTAGGGTTCACTTATTGGATTGTTGGGTTAATTTGATGTAATAAAATAATGGTTAGATAGATTTTATAATTTTTTTGAGTGTTTTTATTTTTTCTCAATGTGTTTGTTGAGAACTATTTTACTATGTTCAATAATTTTATGAAATACTTACAATGTATATTGTTTTTACTAGAGGTAAAATTAGGTTTTGAAGGCTAAAGCCCTAAAACAACTACTAAAATATTGGATAAATATAAGTTTAAAAATAACAAACTATAACTCTAAAATAAAAGTAGAAAGATTAAATTCTTTTCAAATTTCTAGAAACCTCCAATTATTCTTTATAAAATATCTTGCGTAGTTCTACAAAATGCTATAGATCCCTCTTCTCCTATACATAAACTTTCTTCCTATTTATTCTTTATTGAACTTAGACTATAGTATTCTCATTACTATTTATATTAGTTTGAGTACCAGGGATCCTAGAGTCCTTGATTGAATTCTTCAATTTATCACTCAAAATATTGAGACCTATTTTTTATTGTAATTTTACTAACCTCAATGATCTTATTGAGGTTGTCTTTGATGATTTTAATGTAATTTTAAATTTGTTGCATGATATAATTTTTATTTATTTCTTGTGACATCAAATGTTTATAATGTTCAAATTTAAAAATCTAGTTGCAATACCCCAAAAAGGGTTGCTTTGATTGGTTTCATTGATTGAGTAGATTTTTGTGTATTAGAAAATCTACTAATTTGTAAGAATTTGATAGGAATTCATCTTTTTTGGAACACAACAATCTACTGAGAGGGGAGTTGAATCAATAGATCTTAAAACTTGGCTCTAATAACCTTTTGTGTAGACTAACTCCTTAAACTCTTTATGCTTTGATTAATTCCTTATATCCTTAATGTGCAAATTGAAGACTTAAGATGTAGCAACACAAAGATGCAATCATACAATCAACACATAAAATCCCATAACACCAAATATACGTGGAAAACCCAAGATGGGAAAAACCACGATGACAAAAATTTGCTTGAGTCTACTTCTCAAATCTAGCATCACAAATAAGTCCTTTGTTACAAATGTTTTAGGGCACCAACCCAAGGAAGCACCGACTCCCTGATTTAGGAACACCAACTCCAAGGAGACACCAATCCCTTACTCTGAGCACCAACTCGGTACTAATGAGGAAAAAACCTCTTACAACATTAAAATCTCATATATGCATAAAAAATGGTTCTGCAAAATCTGATAATGCACCAATACATTCAATACATAATTTTTGCATCACACTTATCTTTCTGCTCTATACCTCTCTTCTCTTTCTACACTCCACTCTCCTTTGCACATAGAACAATCACTATTCTATTTTTCTACACTACACACTCTCTTCACCTTGATTGCAAACACCTAGAGGATATTTTGTATTACAACCTAGGTATCCTTTTTACATGTGCATTCTCTATCTGCAACTGCTCTCTCACTTTGCCTCTCTATCTCTACTACATAACACTGATCTGCACCATTGTATCACAACAGGATACTCACCTTCACACTTGTAGACCTAGCACACCTTTCACTTATAGTAGATGCAACAACTAAGACCATTTTTTAATTTTCTTTCTTCTATTTTCTCCACTGATTTGAAATCACTACCTCAAGACTCCCACACACGTTTTGATCATATAGAACATTATGTAATAGTTTTCTTACTATCTTCTCCAGTAAGCTTTTTGTTCATCTCGAGCCATGCACATCTAGTACAAATTCATTGAATGGAAACTTGTCAAAAACCTAGAATCAGATATGCATTGAATGCATTTACTTCCTTGATCGATCTGATCCTAATCTACGTTTTCTTAGAAATCTGTTCAACCACCTTGAAGATAAAATCTCCAATTAGATAGTCCCTAGAGTAGTTGAATGAATTGAATTCGTTCACTGTGTTGGTCTCTGGTCAGAATTATCATTCACATTGATGCAACCATTGTATATATTCATCATTGAAATCTTGCTATCAATTTATGTTCTTCACACCATCAATGATTCATGGTTCTCCATTCATCCTGGAATGTTTAAATCAATACCATTAGATTGTTCTTCTTTGCATCTCCATCATTGATCTTAGGGTTCTGTCTCAAAGCATGTCACATATTGTTGTGTCGATGAGACATACATTCTAGTCTCACCAAAGTTCACCATTCTCTTTGAAATGAGCCTTCTTGTAGAATTCACCTATATCCATATCAAGTGGACACAAAATCTACTCTCTCTGAGAAATTTCTTTCTCTTTGATTTGTTGCTTGCTTTCCATATGCAGGGTCCACCAAACATTGCTACACAATTCACAACTAGGAGTGAATCATCCATCAATCAATCATCTTTCTCCATTTGTTTGCATACGTCACCTTCCACCATCGTCAACCTCCAAGTCTGGTCCCATCAACATCATCGTTTGAATTTTTATTGTGTCAAAGGGACTTATCACTTTCTCATGTCAATGTTCATCCTTCACCCTAATGAGGTGCCTTCACATCTGCACCATCTAATCAACCTTGTTTAATCTGCACTATTGATTAACCTGTTATCGCCAAGTGTGTTCCACATCACTGCCACAAGTCATCCACATTTTCGTCCTTTCCACATGTCACAATCCCACTAGCCTGTGGGGTCAAACTAAGTCAACACTTTCTTTTGGCGGGATGGCAAGCTGCTACCACCTGACAGTGTGATGTCATACTCCACTAACTCCTTCTGTCGTCATTGTGTCAAAGAGACTTAAAGGTTGCCACCTCGATGTGATGCAGTATCCCTAATATATGTTAACTCCACCTATGCACACATCATCACCATCCTTTGTCTTGTCCCACTAGACTCTACAAGGACCACCATTAGATCTACTTTGTTCCATCTCTACCATTCATCGCTACCAACTGTTCATGCCATACGTCATCTTCAACTATTGATTCATCATAGGGACTCTAAAATGTCTCCTACCGATATAGTTTCCTCTCCTCAATGTATCTTGTAGCCTCGATCAAGTGGTCCCCATAGCCACTTGTTATCCCAGTCAGCTCTATGCAGCCAACGTCACCATTGTGACATGATGTATCGATCAATCTTATGCTGTCACATGTCCTCAGCCACCATCATCTCATCTTTATCTGGTTTCCACATCAACTTCCACTAGCCATCATTGTGTCGAAGAGACCAACCTTTTGGTCCTTCTGAGAACCACCTCTTTCCTCGATGAAGATTCTTTGCTACATCAAAGAGACAAATCACTCCATCCTCTCGACATTGTGTTCTCTCTTTGAACCGCTATAATGGATCTCCACCGTAGTTGTTCACCTATTCTGCTTTTTGACATACCGAACAGACACTAGCATAGCTCCTATTGACATTTGACTATCACCCTGATATCTATCCAATGTATAACCTCTGAATGCACACCATCTACATCAAAGGAACTTTGTTATGTCAAGGGGACATCATGGTACCTCACTCTGATAAGGTGTTGTCTCCTCGATAGCCACTGAAGATGTAACCTTTGAGCGATAGGAAAAGGGCCAATCAACCTCACAATATAGTAGGCTTAAGTTGTCACTTAAGCAATTTGTAATGGACAACACACAGTTAATGACAAATTAGAAATTCTACTCAGGCACCATGACTGCAACAACCTTACGGTTTAACTAATAAACCCTAACATCACTCGAGAGCATAAACAATTCCATTCTGAGTGTATCCTTCAACTTTTGGACCTATAAAGTACATTTTTGGAAAGCTCTCGAAAAACCCATATCGAATCTAGCGCTTGATTCCTCTTCAGACACCTGGAAACCTTTGTGTAGAAAGATGACAATGTTTTGTCAACCTTGCAATAATTTGAACAACTTCTGCAACATGCACGTACCACACCTTCCTGAATCAAATTCATTGCATTCCATGACATATCTCTTATTGACATCAATGAAACCTTTTGACATCAACACCAACATTCTCCTCTTAGGATCAGTTCCAACTTATCTTTGATCCCCTTTTGACATCAATGAAAACTATATGCCAACAATATTTTTGTCTTTGTTTCATTTTATTTGAATGTTAATAATTTTCTTAATTTCAATGTTTCAATGTGTGGGAGCAACAAAAATATAGATTAATTACATTAAATTGATTTTCCTAAAAAAAATACAAAAAATAAAATTGATCTATTATATATAATACAATCTAATTATTAACAATCTAACTTACTAAATTATCAACTAATACTAATCAATTATAACAAACTAAATACTAATAAAAGCTAAAAATTAATTCCAAGCAAAACAGGATATAGCTTGGAAGTTGAATGGATGTGGTAAACTTGGTAGCAAAGGGAGATTATATACAATGTGAAACACATAAAAATATCTGATGTAGGAGCATCCAACAATGTAGGGAAATCTTGCATCACCCAAAAAAATGTTTTTCCTTATTTGCTTTTGTGTGAGGGGGGAGGAATCCATCAGGAAATATGCAAAAAACAAGATCAAATGCGGGATTGAAATTAGAAACTAATCTAATTCAAAACACTTAATCTATCCTATTCAATCATGAAATGAAATGAACAATTCTAAGCTATTTGAATGAAAGTAAGATCCTAAGATATTCAAACCAAATTCAAACAAAAAGAAGAGATTACCATCCCATGTTGGAGTGTATTTGCATGATGTTGGGTTGTTTGTATCATTGCAAAGCCTCCATTCCTTGTACGCAAAAGCTTGATGATCGATGCTTATTCTTGAAGAAATTATGAAGCTCTCTTAGTGGTGATCTTGACAACACTTCATTGCATAAGGTAAGTTGAAATTCTCCTTTTAATTTGTGAAGAGAAAGGTTTTTTATCTAGAAAAATCAATTTTGAATCGACGGTCAAGATCGCATTGGAGAATATCTAGATCAACGGTCAAAATGAGTTGAGAGGATTTAGACATGAGGAAATTGTCAAAGTTGTTTACACAATTAGGTTGATTGAAGAATAGATTGGCTAGTTAGGATTTTGATTGCTTAGTTAGCAATTGATTGACCAGTTAGGGTTGAGTTAGGAATTAGATGGTTGAGTTAGAAAAATTAGATTGCTTTGTTAGCAAAATAGATTGCTTAGTTAGCAAAATAGATTGCTTAGTTAGCAATCCATGATTTCCCCAATCAAAAAGTGGGTGAGGAATATTAATTAATTAATTACTTCCATTTTGATTTTATTTTGATTTTTTCCAATTTGAATAGTTTGATTTGATTTGATTTAATTATTCAAATTTTGGAGGGAAGTGTGATAATTAAATTATTATGATTTAATAATTCAATTAATTTTGAGGAATAAGGTGAATTAGTGACATAATCAAATGATTAGTGTTGTTTGACTAATCAAGATGAAATAAGATAAGATTAGGACTTTATTAAATAAAAGTAATTTATTTAATTAGTTGAAATGATGAAATGTGAATTAATCAAATAACGTTGTATTATTCGATTAATAGTAGAATTAGGGTTTTGGATGTCATTCGATGTGTTATGAGATGTCATGGGATGATTTTGAGATGAGTCAAGATGTTTCAGAGATGTTATGAGTTGATTTAGAGTCGTTCTGAGTCATTTTGGGGTCATTTTGAGACATTCCAGGTTGATTCAAAGTTGTTCTAAGTCATTTTGGGGTCATTCTAAGATGTTCTGGGTTGATTCAGAGTTGTTCTGAGTCGTTCCGGGGTCATTCTGAGATGTTCCGAGTTGATTCAGAGTTTTTCTGAGTCATTTTGAGGTCGTTTCAAGACATTCTGAGTTGATTCATTGTTCCGAGTTGTTTCAGGGTCATTCCAAGACATTCTAAATTTGTGATAAGTGTTAAGTCAATTTTACTTGTCTACATTTTGCCCCTCTTTGATACAAAGTACTGGTTGCTTTATTTCAAAGATTCTATTTTTAAGATCAAGTTTTTTTTTTTGAAAAAATTTTATGCCCCACTGTGTTCCAGTGTTTCATGGAATGATGGTAAGACTATGCTGCCCCCTTGAGAGGTTGATCAAAAATTTCAAGTTTTGAGGTCAGGCTCACGACTCTGTTTTATTTTCATTCTAATGTGTTTAGGTCACAGAATTAGGTGTTTAGGTCCTTCGCTTCTTGTTCTGATGTTTCTCTGAGCTTCTATTTTGAAAGTAGGAAGTTTCCCTAAGTAGAAATTAGGGTTTTCTTGTGGCTTATATAGGCAATTTATCTTGTAGATAGCTCATTTGTGTTCTAACTCTATAGCTAATCCTTTTCTTTGGTTCTCTCATTCTATCAGTTTTCGAGGAGCATTGTCGCGTTTTGATGTTGTCCCACACCGTTCTAAGCTCGTTCGAGAGGTTGGACGGCCTTGACACATTGGTGGCCCGGTATGTACCTTCTCGCTTTTTCGCTTTCATCTTGTTTTACGTTCACAAAGTTTTCTAGGTCAAAAGTGAAGTTTCCTATTTTCCATGCCTTTTCCTTGGTTTCCACACCTGACTATTAAGAATCCACGCCTTTTCCTAGGATCCATTCCTTTGCCATGTTTCCTCGCCTTTGCTCAGGATCCTCACCTTTGTTTTCTGAGCATTTTCCATAAAACCTCGCCTTTGCTCTAAAAGCTCACCTTTGTTTGTTTGAGGGCCTGGAAGCTCACCTTTGCCATTTTTCCTCACCTTTGTCATATTTCTTCACCTTTTTTTCTGAGCATTTTCTTGAAAATCTTGCCTTTGCCTGAAAAGATTGCTTTTGTTTTATGTTTTTTGTGCATTTTCTCAAAACCTTTGCTTTTGAATCCTTCTGCTTCGTTTGAGTTTAGCTTTTGCTTGGAACCCCAGTATGTGTTTGTTTTTCATCCTAAATGTCGTTTTTCATCATGTTTTGTTTTATATTGTGTCTCCCCTTTATTTAGAGTGAAACCCTAACTTTGTAGTTTGAAAATGATTGCAGGTTGGCCTTAGTGTACTACAACCTAGGGAGAGACGTCCACGACATTTTTTCGATCCTATTTCTCATTTTGGTGTGTTAGAGTGGGAATTTCTTGATGATGTGGGACTACTACACATTTTTTATATGCCTCCCATCAAGACACATACTGCCATGATGACTACATTGGTGGAACGGTGGCATTTAGAAATGTCCTTGTTTCATCTACCTACAGGAGAGGCGACTATAACCCTCGAGGATGTATGGAGGATACTTCATCATCCTATCCATGGGGAGTTGGTTATGTATCATATTCGACATGGTATCCCCGCTATGCAGCATGTGTTGGGTTGATGAGGGCATAGCTTGAGACACAGAAAATAACCCACAAACAAGAGAATAATTTTATTATTCAGAAAATGGAGCTTCTTACATGCAGAGGATCTCAATCCCCAACTTCTACAACACATGCAAGTTACAAAAAGCTACAAAATAACCCTTTCGTAATATGCGAGCTTGTCCCAAAAATGCTACCCAAAAATTAGAAACTCACCCATAAATAGAGCTCCTCATTAGTTTGGAGCCAAAACAACATTCAAATTTGTGTTTAGGCGGTTTGGCGCCGAAAATTTACAACATGAAGTTCAAAATTCAAAAGAGCATTTGCAATTGTATCTTCTAGAAAGTGAGCCAACTTCCCGGGGCCATAACTTTTGACCCGGGACTCTGATTCATGAACCGTTTGAACCGTTGGAAAGGTCTCGAAGTCATTAACGCGCTCGAAATCCGCTATGTTGATTTCGGAAAGTTTCGGGGCCATTCTGAGAGCTCTAAGTGTCTCAAATCTAACT